>JABFFB010000091.1:0-97433 GCA_013623555.1 Fusarium nisikadoi
TAGCTTCTGTAGTACTAGCTTTTGTTGAAGCAGCTTCTGATGTAGTTGCCTCCGTGGATGTAGCCTCCGATGATGCAGAAGTGGAAACTTCCATTGCCCCCTTGAGAGCAAGATCGTTGCCAGAGAACGACCTAGTCGACCTATAGCTGTCGATTAAAGCGCAGTCGCCGCTTCCGCTTAAAAACAATGCAGCAATGCAACTGCTGTCATCGTCGCATCGATCTACGCAATCTTGGAATTCATCTCCTTGAGAATAGTAGGCAAAGATATGCCCGCCGACTGTAGAAGTATCGCATAAAATGTCGAATTTGTAGTGATTAGGGCCGATGTAAGTCCTGCCAGATAATTGACTGCAAGTGGCTGCCAGCACACTTGGAAGAAGAGACAAGTTCAACGCCCAGTAGGCGCCGAGGCGCTTTGACAGTTTCATCCTGAAGAAGTGTATGAAAAAGAATACGACATTTGGATTACGAACGACGGGAAAGTGGATGGCCTTATGCAGACCTTCTTATAGAGAGGAGTAAACCTTTTCTAATGACTCTAGTAACTTCTTAGTCTAACTCGCTTATTTTCAGCTGCCCAAGTTTGCAGTAGTCGGCAGCTAGCCAGCGGGCAGCAATCGCATGATGTGTTGTTGAAGCAGAGTGAGGAACATTTAGTTAATTTCCATTCTGTGCTTGTAGTGTTCGTATATGCACATCCATGCAGCTCAGGTGGAACTATTGGGCGCTACCTGAGCTATTGATCTCACTAAGCCCGATACAATCTACGCTATTGATTCTAGACCAGAGAAAAAACAACAAGCCTCGATGAACCCCTGTTCGAAGCGACTGAAATTTTCTTGTAGTTCCTTTATCAGTTTCTACTTACAGGCTCCTCTTCGCCTGTCTCTTTTTATCCTTACTCACAATACTTATCCCAACACGCTCGCTCAGGATGATTCCACAGACGTACATCGCCGCTTTTACAACAGCTTATTTAGTGGCTGGCTCCGGAGCCGGCCCCTGTAAGCTTAGCCTAGCTCTATGATAACTCAAAGCTCCACCACGAGTGATGTTTTGACTACAGTCAGCTCCACAACTGCGTCTCGTCCACTGACCTCTCAAATGAACAGTCGAGCATCACTATCACGGAGAGTCCGAGACCAGCACGGAGACATCTCTTGGCCCTAAGGACTTGTCTACAACTGCCCTGTCGACCACCGAAGCCACAACGGCCGAGATTACCACGGCGCCTACACCGGAGGCCCCATCGGCTGTAACCTTCATCAACAATGCTGGATTCGACGATTGGATTAATCCATTGTGCCCTGGGGACTCTACTCCGGCGAGAATACCGTATCCGTCGTCTTTGATGTCAAACATGATGGACGCAATCCTGCTCTCATGATCCGAGGGCAGAGACCGTTCATAGTATTCATCAGGCAGCCACTCCGGGGCCCCATCACTGCTGGCGTTACTTATGCCGTGTCCGCTAGGGTTAATTAGACTCCTTCTGCCTTGCTGTTGCGTTCATGTGCTCATATCAAAATAACTATTGGACGAATCCCAAGATTGTTCGGGCAGCCAAGTCGGCGCATATTTCTTCGACTTGCACTTGTACGCAAGAAGATATCGTGTCCTCATCATTGTGTTAGCAGCCTAAAGTTTAGTCTTAAAGGCAGCAATCCAATCCATAGGTATGGCAAAGAAATTCAAAATAGAGAATATGATGAATCTTGCAGTATCTCTTGGCCTGATGCGCGTCGAGGATGTAGGCGTGAAGAAATTGTACGGGAAAAAAAGTAAAGAAAAAAAAAAAGAAAGATTCCTGGAAAACCTGGGCATGTCTATAAAGAGAGTGAACTCAATTTTTAGGCGGCCATGGTACCTAAGTCTATTTCGCGCAAGATGAAGGGTTACACAAGTGACAAGACATGTTGGTCGGCCTCCTGGAAATGTTGCCGTTTGCTTAAATATTCAAGTGTGAAGTCGAAGTAAGAATTGTTGATTTGTACTAATCTAATATATCGGGGCTTTCTCAAATTTACTTGATTCATAACCCCTGAGTTTTTCAAACACCGTGTTTTGAGATTTCAATCCTGAGACTTTCGTCTCCTAGGAGGCGAATTATTCCATTTCAGTGTAGCCAAGAAACAGATAAGGACTTAGTAGCAAACTAAACCTGTTAGTTATAGCTGAGAGGATCTCGCCAGGTAATTCTTTTATCAAACAGATGCAGATGCACGCATTCTGAACCTGTCTTTGAGTGGTTGAATACAGGCTAAGTGGCTGGCCTTGGTCGCCTTGTTACGTCAGTCACTAAGATATGATGTTTGGGAAGAGCCGTTGGAATATTAAGAGTTGCTATTTAGAGTCAAACGTGGCCGAGAGCAGACTCTAACCGCGCGCTTTACACTGTCACCATATTGGTTTGGCCATGCCGCGAGACCACTAAGCGTCTAGTGAAACAGGCTAAGAGGAAACGTTCGAACCAACAAATGTATTAGGAAGATAAAATAGAGTGACCAGCTCAATGTAGGACGTTGTGTTTCATTAAAACAAGTATTCTCATCAGCATATTGTCTTGCAGGTATTTTTCATTATATTATCAATAGAACAAAATGTCATCCGAGCCCCAGCAACCACGTTTCAAAACTCCAGTTCTCAAGCTGCGACCGTCAGTCCCTACGGAACAAATCGTGCCTCGTCAAAAGATCAAGCAACCCTATGGCCCTTGGATTGCACATCCCGATCTCATCGATGAAGAGTTTGAGCAGCGCCGCCATCTCGTCTATCTCCCACCTGATGTGACAAGGGATGAGCATAGGCGACGATGGAAGGAACAAATCCCGGCATTGGAAGCAGAAATAGAAGGTTGTGAACTCGAAGACTTTGACTGCAGGGCTGTTATATCAATCATGCAGAGATACGATATGCAGCATACGCTGTGTCAACCCGATCATGAACAAGCTAAGTACATCGAGAAATATTATATTGGGGCTCATATGTACTACAGCCTCCAATTTGAGTGACCTGCTGGGGTTCTGACCGTGCTTTGCAAGCTATTTACGACCTCACGCCTTTTTCTCGCCTGAATTCCTTGACAGCTTTGGGCATGATTGGGGATTGAACGCTCGAGGAATTTATTACCACCATTACTATTCACCCGCGTGGGTTACAGCAGACCATAAACTATGGCTGCCATCAGTACAGGATAAGAACTGGGACGATGCTGGCGAAGAAGATCGCCGAGCCAGAGCCAGAACAATGGTCAAACATGTTCTGCAAAACGAGAAGTGGTCTAAGAGCGAATATGCATGGGAAGCCGATGCTTGGAAGGATGTTTTCGGGATGATGAGAGATGACCCTGTACTTGCGGTGTAGGTATTTAATCCCCCTCTTAGATACTTCACTGACGATTACAGCGACAAGCATGCATACAACACGATACGAGAGAAAAGGCATCCTGTTACATGCCTTCTAACTGGCGAATCAAAGTTCATCAAACGGATCCCCGATGCGACTTTTGGTCTCGCAACATTCAAGCCTAAAGATTACCAGAGCCCCATTGCCGAATGGGATCTCGATCGTGATCGTTTGGAAGCACTCAGTCTTCATAGATACTGCGGTCTCCACTCCGACCCTAGCTGGGGCAAATCAAGTCTGGTATTCCCATTTGCAGCCTATGAAGCTAAGGGATGGAGTGGTGATCCTCGGGAAGCACGACGTCAAGCGTGCTCTGCTGGATCAGTATACCTCGACATGCTTGATCGTCTTACCAAGGTTCCCGGGAAGCCGGGGGATCTTGACGGTGCATACCAAGCCGAAGACAGTCGAAATAGTCAGGTCTTTGTCTTCACATCCTTTGGTGCTCACTGGCATATTCTGGTTGGCTATAGAAGACCACGACTCGCAAGAGAGCATGCGGGCATATCTGGTATGAGCAAGACTGTATATGTAAGCCTGATCCGTATTTTGAGCTATCGTCGCACTAATACACGAATCTCCAGGACTTCCAAAGAATCTGGAGCGGGCGGGTGTCAACTGAGCGTAGAGCGTGGGAGTTGCTTTCCTTGATCGATCAGATACACCTTTGGGGCGTGACAGTCTTCAGAGATTTCGTCATACGACACCTGAAGCCATGGCACGAGTTTGGAAAGCGATGCTATGTCAATGACATCGACTTTACTACTTCTTCTTCTGATAAGCGTATCAGGATTTCCGACAAGTCGATTCGTTACTGGTTCCCCAGACCCTGTAATGAACTGGCCGAATGGACGAAACACTTTCCCCCGGAGACCCAGTTGAGATTCAGAGACGCACTGGGGCATTTCCTGTTTCAAGCCAATGCAAGCTATTGTTCGGAAACCAGAGGCAAAAGCGATTCGTTTACTGGCTTGTTCAACTGCATTATAGGTACCTGCTCAAAGACTCACCTTGTTGGATATCCCTTAGGATCTCTAGAGGAAGTCCATGCCCATCTTTATGATTTTCACGGCGTAGAGCCGGGCACTCAACTGAAACTTAACTTGAGCGCAGAAGAGCTAAGAAGCCGAAAGATTCGTGTTTGGCAAGTCGGACAAAGATTGTTTCTTGCTGACCGTCTAGTCATACACGATGATGACATGGAAATATGGGGTGGACCATCGGGCAAAAGGAAGCTCAAAGACGTAATAGATGAAGAGGAAGATGACCAGGGTAATCGAGGTGAGGACACAAAAACAAAGAAGAGAAGGCTCCGATCATACTACAGATTTTAGGCTTAGCCATATGGAATTATGGTTTGCAGAATTGTATTTATTAGAGACAAACTGGGTGGGATGTGACTATCTTTACTGCCAATCTCTTGACGATGTTTTAATAAATATTACGGCCCCTTTGAAGTCGTTTCTAGGTGCTGACATATACATCAGTTGGGTAAGCCGTGGTGGAGCTCTCGCTGTGCCTGTGTTTGTAAGCAAAAGCGCCAAATCCGAGAGCTCACGTGTTGGCAATATGATTGATTGAACATGATGTAGGCTGATTAATTAGCTTATCGCGAGAAGTTATTGAGCGCGATATATAAGTTGTTCATTTCCTTTGATACAAAAGTTACTCAATCAGATAAAGAAATAAGAACACCGATAATTGACCATTTCTCGTTAATCCTTGACAAGATGGTGGATCATAAAGAAATACTACGACCTGTACGTCAACAAGTGAGATATCTTCGCCAACGGCTAACACGAGTTAAGAAGTATAGTTTCGATGATATCCCATCCCTAGCAGGCAAAGTTGCCCTTGTTACAGGAGCCAAGTGAGTATCGCCACGCCTGCAACAACGTGCCAACTGACAACTTTTGCAGTACTCCAGAGGGTGTCGGTTATCACATTGCACATCAACTCGCACTCAAGGGAGCAAAAGTCTACATCGGCGCCCGCAATCTTCAAGAGGCAACAAAAGGCATCGGAATTATGCTTGCCGAGTCACCGCAGTTAAAGCCCGAATCTCTTGTTCCGTTTGCCGTCGACATGGGGAATTTCAAACAAGTCCAATTCGCTGCGAGAAAGGTTGTTGCGGAAGAGCCTAGACTTGATATTCTGGTCAATAACGCTGCTGTTCCTGCCAGACCTTTTGATAAAGACGCCAATGGCATATCGGTCTCATTTGGCATCAACCACCTGGGCCCATTTCTTCTGACCAGGGAGCTGTTACCGCTGCTTAACAAAACCCAGGCTGAACATCCTGGTGTACGGATTGTGAATGTTGCTTCAACGGCTCACTACGATGTTCCGACGGGTGCAAAGTTTGGGTCGCTGGAGGACTTCAACACTACCTACGGGAGCGAGGACGAACCATTTGCTAATTATCTCCGATACGGTTATTCCAAACTTGCAAACATTCTCCACACCAAAGAACTTCAGCGTCGCTTTGACCAAGAAGGCGTTGATATACTGGCACTTAGTGTCCACCCCGGAGGAGTTGCAACAAATGGAGCGGCAGGAAACCTTGGAGGCAGAGACAACGACATGTTCCGACCAAACCTCTCACCTTTTGAAGGTGCTATCACGCCTCTCTTTGCCGCTGCCCACCCGGAACCGGCTCAACAAAGAGACAAGTTTGCTGGCTCGTTTATCATGCCATTTGGTGGACTTAAAGAGACAACAAAGGATGCGAATAACGCCGAGTTGGCGAAACAGCTTTGGGCAACGTCTGAGAAGGTGGTCAGTAGTGTGTTGGATTGTTTCATTTGGGACAGCATATTGATGCCGATGGGAGGGATTTTCAACATTGGGCAAAAGGCATAGACACTTATATCAATGGGTTTCTTATCATTATATGCGTAGACCATTCCGTTAATTCGGCCTCGACTGTACTGCCGCTGTGATCCTCAGCTAAATAAGGCACCATCACAACGTTTATGGCTCATCCTACCATACTCATGCAATACAACCGCTTGGCATTTCTCTCGACGCCCGAATGATGTAAACAACAACTGACTCTCAGACATTTCCCAAGATGGCAACTGTAGCCACCGAGCAAGACTCCTTTTCTCCACAAAACAATGACGCTGATCTCTGGGGTTTCCTCAAAGTCCCCGGAAATAGTGAAAAGGACTCGGTTAAAGAGACTAGAGGGGTTCTTGGAATCGTTCGTGAATACAAACTTATAATGTTCCCCGGGAGATCTGCATGTCTTTTCCTGTTCATCACCCTCTCTTCTCTTTTATGTGTTCTTTTCAAGATTTGATTCACAATGAGAGCTTGGTTTGGTCGAGGGAAGAAACTGCAGCGTGCAGTAACATCATGCTGTCTTTGCGCTTTTGTTCTTTATGGCTATGACCAAGGTGTCTTTGGTGGCATTCTTGAGAACGAAGATTGGCTGCGACAGTTCAGTAACCCTGGTGATACTCTGACTGACTTCATTACCTCAAGCTATAATCTGGGCTGTTTGCTGGGATGTTTTAAGAATTTCTTCGTTGGCGAGAAGCTTGGTAGAAGATGAACTATTTGGGTCGCCATGGGCTGGATCCTTGTTGGAGCTGCTTTGCAAGCTACTGCGTTTACACGAGGACACCTCATCGTGGGGCGGATTGTTACCGGTGTTGGCACTGGTCTCAAGACCTCTACTGTTCCGATGTAAGTTGCGCCTCAGATAATACACTCACGTGCTGACGATCGGCTCAGGTATCAGTCCGAGCTTTGTGAGGGTACAAAGCGAGGTCGTCTTGTCTCGGCAGAAGTCATGTTCGTTGGCATCGGCATCGCTTTCGCATACTGGTGGGACTTTGCGTTTAGCTTTGTCGGCGGACCTTTCGCATGGCGCTGGCCTCTTGCTTTCCAAGCTGTTTTTGCATTCTGGGTTATCTTTGTGGTGTTTGGTGTACCAGAGTCACCTCGTTGGTTGCTCAATCATAGGAGGAGACAAGAGGCCATCGAAGTGCTATCAGCGGTCTATGATAAGCCAATTGATCATCCTGACATACTGCGAGAGGTTGAGTCGATTGAGGCAGCTTTATCGATGGAAGCCGAAACGGAGGGAAGTGCTTCCTGGGCGTCGACGTTCAGAAAGGACAAAGTCAGCACACGGTACCGAGTCTTCCTTGCTTGGTTTGTGCAGTTTATGAACCAGGCTGGTGGCATCAACCTGGTTGTTTACTACATCTTAAGTAAGCCCTGAATTTCTGTGGCAATGGTTGAAATGCTGACGTCTCCAGCTGTTCTGACTGCCAACGTCGGACTTGAGCACAGGCTCACCCAGATCATCGCTGGATGTATCCAGTTGATGTTCCCCATCGGCTCCTTGCTCCCTACGCTGGCTTTGGATAAGATGGGTCGTCGATCTACCATGATGTGGGGATCTGCTGGGCTGTCGTTCTCAATGATGATGGTAGCGGCACTCCTGTCTCAGGCTGATGATACATCGCGAGGCAGAGCATTTGCTGCTGGATCAGTAGCGTTCTTCTTCACCTACATGCTTGTGTTTGGTGCAAGCATGAACTGTGTTCCGTGGGTTTGCGTCCCTGAGATTCTGCCTCTTCATGCTCGAACCAAGGGAACTGCCATCGGCGTCAGTTCAAACTGGCTTTGGAACTTCACAGTAGTATGTCTCAGTCCTCAGCATCATCCTCTCCCCATTCTTGGCTAACAACTGATAGGTCATGATCACTCCCATCCTTATCAATCGTCTTCAGTGGAAGGCATATCTCATCTTTATGGCCACTAACCTCATTTTCGTCCCAATCATCTTACTTCTGTATCCCGAGACTTCAAACTTGGCTCTTGAAGAAGTCGACTACATTTTTGCTCGTGGAGAGAATTCTGTTCAAGTGGCTAGAGAGATGCAGGAAGAACTTGCTCTCCATGGACGTTTGGCGGATGATAGATATCCTGAGAAGGCGGCCAAGACGGAGAGCAAGTTTCATGAGAGGGGCGGTGAGTTTCTTGAGCATGCAAATGCTTGAGTTCTGGCCTTTTCGTGTTATGAGATGACGCGACAGGCATGAGGTGGCCCAAGAAGTCAAAATCATGAAGATCATACCCAGACTATCCGTACATTCTTGAACACGATTGTGGAACCCAAAATACGATCCTTTGGAGTACGTTGATCAAGTCGCGTAAGAGATGTAGCTTCCGACATTTACTCCATGACAGACAACTCTCGAAGAATAGTCAAGGCGGTGACTGAAGAGCATTGAATTCGGCGGTGAGCACTGGTAACAGAGGGATAATTAAGGGTGAGCTAAAGTCAGGGCCCCTGATTAATTAAATTTAGGCTACGTAATAGTATCCATGCAATCGGTAGGCTAATCGGATGCCGGCACTGGACTGAACTGCCGGAGTATTAAGCTTTGACATGAGATGACGATCAGGCATAATCTATATGCGCCGGACGACACGGACGTCAACACGAGCAAAATGAACTATATGAAGCCTAAAAATCGGGTTTGATCTCGTATTATACATATGTTAAACTTTCCAGAAGCCCCGCTGCTGGAGAATAGTAAAGGACGACTAGGGTGAATGTCCTATATAAATTGCCCATTCTCCCGTTTGCAATACTTTCATTCCAAGCAGACATCCAGGACAAAGACTCAGCTTGCTTTCTATTACTGAAAATTTACCCCAGAAGTACTATATAAGTATGATTAGATCCCTATAACTCGTCAAGAGCCACAATACTGACATTCAAGTAGCTTCATCTATCCTTCTATCTACCCATCATGTTCGCCAAAGCTGCCCTCCTCATCGCCTTCGTGTGCAACGTATCAGGCTACGAGGTCACCGACCCCAAGGACCTGCACAACACCTGGTTCACCGACGACTTCAACGCCACGCCCGATATCCATTCTATCAAGTGGGAGTTCACCGTGAAAGGAAGAAATGGTGTCCCAGACCCAGGCAACTTCGCGGCTTTTTGCCAGGGTGCTCAGGTGATTTCTGACGACGGCGATCTGAAGAAGCCTGCCTTTGTGCGCTGCAACGAAACAGCGTATGAGGCGCGCCAGTACTTCTCCGGCCAGTTTACGACTGTCGAGGTTCGTCGCACTGATTATCCTGATTTTGGAAAGGAGGTGCAGATCACTGCTACGGCGAACTATTCCTCCACCAACGATAACATTGTTGGTGAGCACTTGAAGTTTAGCGACTTCCAGACCAAGTTCATTTCTACCCCTGTTTAGGCTTGGAATTACGCGATAGAATCGGTCACTCATCTATAGTTTGTATATAGAGCATCGTGCTTTGAATATCATCGGCTATTGGTGTATATCCCCCTCTTCGGCTGTCAGTTAACGTGACCATCTTCGTGTAAGGCGGCGGCCAATCTCGCCGCAAACGCAACATCAGGAATCATATACCGTACTTTTGAAAAGCAGTGTCGTGATATTTAGAACAGTCTCAATTATAGGCCCGAAGTCACCAGAATTATAACTCCCGGCATTCGCTCCGAGAGTCGCTTATTAAGACCCTTCCCCAACCCACTAGTTACCCCTCCCTCTTCCGCTCTCGGATAAAGCACCATCTACCGGAAAACGGTCTCTTGATCAACTCATACTCCTTTCTCTTTATCCAAGTTCTCCTCTTATTGTTGCCGGAATATTCTCGACTTTCATTGAAAATAGCAGTCATGGCAACTTATCACATCCGTGACGTTGATAACCGTGTAGAGGGGCGTCTCGCTCTTGTAACCGGAGCCAGGTATAGCATTCACCCTACCCTCATGGCCTATCCAATGCTAATTATTTTCAGTGGTGGGATTGGTTCAGCCATTGCCAGAGCTCTTGCAGCAGAGGGTTGCGATGTTGCACTCCATTGCAATGCCAGTCTGGTGAGTTATCCAAATCAACAGAATGTCTCATACTAAACCATGTTTCCAGCATAAAGTCGAGACCCTGTCTAAAGAACTAACGTCAGCTCACCCTGGTCAACTCTTCCCTTGTGTATCCGCCGATCTCAGTTCTCGCGACGAAACTCGCGGCTTGGTCGACAAGGTCTTTCAAGACTCGAGCATCTCCGCTAAGCACAAAGCAATATCCATTCTTGTCGCGAATGCTGGTCTCAGCAGGCGCATCCGAGACATCCAGAATATCGAAGAAGATGACTGGGACTCGGTCATGGAGGTCAACGCGAGGAGTCAGTTTGTGGTGGTGAAGGCCTGCTTGCCTGCTATGAGGGCGCAAAGCTGGGGTCGAGTGGTTTTGGTCGGAAGTATTGCGAGTACGGGTGGTGGTATTAATGGCTGCCATTATGCAGCAACTAAGGGAGCTCTGAGGTGAGGTCTTGATCACTGTGGTCTGTGGACAAAAACTGATATCCGAAAGCTCGATGGGCAAGAATCTTTCGACTGTCCTAGCTGGCGAGGGAGTCACAGTCAACACTGTAAGTTATAAACAAGTTGTCCCCCCCATAGATTCTAACAGAAGGTCTAGATTCTCCCTGCAATGATTGGCTTTACAGACATGATCCCAACGCCAAAAGAAACGTGAGTGCTATCTACGGTCTGAAGGTCCCCGCAGACTAGGCTGACCCGAGGCCTAGAACATGGACAAGACAAACCGATCTGGAGGAACTCAAAGAAACAGATCCGGGCCTGGCAATTGCAGCCAGCGTCCCAGTACGCCGTCTGGGCCACCCTTCAGAAGTTGCCAACATCGCTGTTATGTAAGTAAGCCTTATCATTTTGGATAGCTTCTAACTTCTAACTTTCGAAGGATGGCAAAAACTGGATATCTTACGGGGCAAGATATCATCTTGTCTGGTGGTTTGAAGTAGACCCACGGTTGCTTAAGTCTCTCGACATGACTCTATTAGTTCAGATGCGGCAAAGACCAAAAAGAACATACAACACCGGGGATTCGCTGGTCGTCACCGACCCAACTACTAATCCGGCGCTTCGCAGCTTGACGATGGGGGAGCGGACGGGACCCCGTATTCTCTACGAGCTTTGGTCGTATGTGGTGGGAGGTTTGAGTAATGTCAGTTATCCAAGAGGAATCAGACAGATGAGAGGGTCATAGAGGTTAGGTTATGAAACTAAAGTGATGGAGAATGGGCCTGGATGTTTCCTTGCTCTAGCTAAGATTCAAAAAAGATATTGTTGATTTGTTAAGGTATTTCCCTATAACAATGGCCAGGGAGACAATCTGCCTGTCAACTGCCTGCATCTTTCACCAACGGCCTGAGACCTTCATGATGAGTTTGCCACCATTGTTATTTATACACAGTGAAGACAAAATCAAAAATGTAGTTTGCGCACTTAATTATCAAAAGATAAATATCTGGAGCGACGCAGGCCTGATTCGAACAGACGCCTCCGAGGAGAATAGATTTCTAGTCTATCGCATTAGACCACTCTGCCACTGCGCCTTGATGCTTCCTGATTGGATGAAACTAGCAGCTTCAATATTCATTATATTGCCTCATTGGGTTTCTCTCGGCCTATCTCCGTGACTTATTTCAGCTGGAATCCCCCAAAGCCATTCTCGGTACAATTTTTCAGCGTCTTGGTATAAGTTGGAACACCGCCGAGGTAGATCAAGCACTCGCGGGGCTTGCCTGGGATATTATCTCCCATATACCACTAAAAGAAGTTAGCTTCCTGGATGTCATCCGCGAAAATGAGTTCAACATACCGATTTGGTACTGGGTAAAAGAGAAGCACTAGCAATGTTCCGGACCTGGGCTCCCCATTCAGCCTCTGCATCTTCACGGGCCTCAATCTTGTGATACCCATGGGTCGACTTGTACTTCAGAACCTTGACAATGAACTCGCCCTGAGACTCAGCGCACGTTGGGCCATTGCACAAAGCCGTCGGCGCTTGGGGTCCATATGTGAAGAACATATTGGGGAACCCAGCAACAGCCATGCCTAGGTACGTTTTTGCACCAGTTTCCCATTTATCGGCAAGTTTCACACCCGACGCTCCACTGATGTTCATATCCTTCAGACCGCCGGTGATGGCATCGAAACCAGTTGCGCAGACTACAACGTCAAAATCCCACTCCTTCTCAGTTGTCTTGATACCGCGCTCTGTGACTTCAACAACTGGTGTGGCGTTGACGTCTACCAGAGAAACGTTGGGTTGGTTGAAGATCTCGTAGAAACCATTCTCGAGAGAAATTCGCTTGCAGCCGAAACAGTATGGCTGCTTCTCTGGAGCTAGAATCTCTTGGAGACGAGGATCCTTGACGCGAGATCGAACCTTGGATTTCCAGAACTTGTAGGCCTCTGCGTTCGCGTCCTCTCGGAAGATCATGTCCTGATAGTTTGCAAGCCAGAAATGGAAATCGCCATGGTTCCATAGTTCTTGATATACTGCACGACGCGTCTCGGTGTCGTCACTGAAAGTGTCGCGGGCGATGGAGTTGAAGTCGAATCCACCGAAACTGGCATGCCGACCATTGAATACCTCATGATAACGCTCTTCAGAAATTGACTTGTCGTCGCGGGAGTATTCGATCTGCTTCATGGGGAGTGCCATGTTGGGTGTTCGTTGGAAGAGCACAAACTCGCTCGCAACTTGGCTCAGCTCTTGTGCGAGCTGTACGCCCGTGGAACCTGTTCCGATGACAGCGATTTTCTTGCCCTTCAGATCAGGTTCTTTCTCGGGCCAGTATGAAGGATGGATCCAGAGACCATTAAACTTGTCGATGCCCTTCCAGTCGGGCGTGTGTCGCTTGGCTGCAAACCCAGTGTTCAAGAGTAAGTATCGCGCGACGAATTTCTTGCCGTTCTTACTCTCGATCTCCCATCTGCTCGCTTCTTCATTCCAAGCAGCCTTGGAGATACACGTGTTGAAAAATGTGTCCTTGCGGAGATCCCACTTCTCAGCGACGTAGGCAAAGTATTCTCTCAGCTCAGCGCTGCCGGGGAAGCGTTGTGTCCAGTTCCAGTCACGCCATAATTCGGGGTCGGAGAATTCATAGTGCGGTATGGCACTATCAACTCGAGCGCCTGGGTATCGGTTCCAAAACCATACGCCCGCGTAGTCAGAGGCCATGTCGACGAGTTTGACATTATAGCCTTCTTCACGAAGACGCTTGAGTTGGTAAACACCACCGAACCCACCGCCGACGATGAGTGCATCCAGAACTGTTGTATTGACGGTCATGGTGAGTGTATTTGTGAGTCAGGGATTTGGGATCGTTTGCTTGAGATAGAGACTTGGTCGACAGTGGGATCAGAAGGCTCAGCTTATGTCAAATCCCATTCAGAAGTAGGAATGTTACTTGTTTATTCATGCTCTCATTACAGAGATTTATTACGGGTATATATACGTAGTCTGAATGTCTCGTCCTTTGAGAGTTTTCGGGAGATTCGCACAGCCTAGAGTTTCCCGGAGCATCGGAACTTGGTCCGGAACACCAGACCAGACAGTCTAAGCTTCGGCAATCATATATATCCAGCACGCTAATGTTGACTTCGACTTTTGCCATGATCAGGCGACAAGCATACCCTATCAAGAGATGCCATTGTTCTTCGGGTCGGATGTGGTGTTTGCTAGCGGTACTTGGGCGTTACATCCGAAGAACCTACTTGAGGTTCTGTTCCGCGGAAAAGTTGACACTCTTCCGAAAAGTGGCAAGAAGCCGATAATTACGTTCTTTGCATTAGTTAGTTATGTTGCTAATGAATTAAGTCAGCAAAAAAACGCTATTACAAAAGGTCTCATTCATCTGCGCTGCCCTCTGAAATCTCATAAGAGCCCAAAGTGCACATTCCCATAATTCCAATCCAAGGCAATCTTCAACACTAATTTTATATCTAATTCATCAAGGATCACAGGTCTGGTCAATATGTCGTCTTACGCTGACTCCTGGCTCAAGGTAAGGTCCCACGATACCCCATCTTGTTACATGTACTGACCCGTACAGTTTGAAGAGTCTCTGAGTGGCGTTCGCCCGGTCTTGAAGGGCTCTGCGGAAGAAATGAGGGCTCAATTCAGCGGACTCGGTTCTCTCCTTGCATCCCAAGCTCCTCCTTTTCCAGAGAATAAGTTGAAGGTCACTGATGGAGAGGTAGGTGGGATTGCATACCGGACCTATACGCCTCTTGGTTCTGAAACCAAGAAATTGCCAATTGGTGTTTTCTATCACTCTGGCGGTTTCGTTGTAGGGAGCCTTGACTCTGAGGATGGTTTTTGTCGAAATATCGCACTGGAGGCCAACGTGGTTATTGTTAGCGTTGGTTATCGGTTATCTCCTGAGCACAAGGCTCCAACACATTTAGATGACGCTGTGGCTCTTTACGAATGGGTAAGTTGGGCAGCGAGTTCTCCGCCAATTTATAAGTACCTACACAAAGAACCTTCACTAACAGTGTCTATTCTTTAGGCCTTCAATAACGCCGAGATCATTGGAGGCAACCACTCTAATATGTTTACCATCGGCACATCTGCTGGCGCTGGGCTTGCCCTTGCAGTTGCCCGAAAGGTGTCCCTTGTTGAGACCAATCTTCTGACGAATGATATCAAGGGAGTTGTTGCACTCTGCCCAGTAGCTTTCCACCCACGAAATATCCCAGAAAGGTTTCAGGCAAAGCATACGTCGTACAAGGAGAACAAAGATAACGTACCCATAGTCGATGAGGAATCACTGCTGCAGATGTTTGATAACGCGGGCATCGATCCAAGCGACAAGTACTACTTTCCAATGCTGGATGATAGCTGTTTGGGGGTATTCCCTCGGACATATGTCGTGACTTGCGGCATGGATACACTACGGGATGACGGAAAGGTTCTGTATGATAGCCTCCACTCGGCCGGCGTGCCTACCAAGACCGACCACTATGGCAATATGCCTCATTGTTTCTGGATAGTCCCATCTCTACCCGAGACAGAGGTATTCTTGCACGGAGTGGTAAGCGGAGTCAACTGGGCCATCAAAGGTAGTAATTAGTTTGGCTTGTGAATAGAGTTGTTATTAGCTGCCTGACAATTGCCTCGTGCCCCTTTTGATGTGTGAAACACATTCAATTCATCGACTCGGATAGAAGATCTTCTGATTATATTTATCACAGCCCAAACGCTAAATCATTCGTCTCCGTGTTTCCTTCAACCTCGAGACTACATATATCTACAGCTGAGAAGAGAGGAAAGCTATCATCGAATGGGTCGAACGTAATTGTTGTGGGCGTAGGGAGTGAGAATGCTTCTAAGGCTTCATGCGGTAACATGCCCATCAGCCCCCCATCCATGTTTCGAATAGATTCTTCAAATGACCAAGTATCAAGAGTTTCCTCAGTCTGGCTGAAAACGCTGGCAGGTGTTGTCTTTACTTTTTCATGAGGATTGGGAGTCTGTGGCCTAGATCCATCATGAACAGTCCCAAAGAGGTTCCGTACAAGAAGACTTTGCCTTTCCATCTTCCGACGTGCCCTCTCGTCAACGTATATGTTGCAAACCATTTGGAGGTTATCGATAGTTTGCAGTGCACCCTTGGCGACAGGATCATGGGCACTGAACCTGGCCATCAATGATCGTACCCCAACCATGCTTTTCTCAAGAGGGAAAATATGATCCAAGTCATTGAAGTAGGCGGTACCAAGGACTAAGGCTGCAACAAATAGCGAATTCACGACAAACGGGAGACGCTTGGGAATTTCACGGTTTTCTCCCATTACTTTTAATAGGTCGACAGTTCGAACTGCAGAGTCAACACAAGAAAATGCGAGGATTTGGTCTGGCTCAGTTGCAGCAGTTGGAGGTTCCCACTGACTCATGTCCTGCGCGGCTTTGCTCATGTGTTTGGCAGCGCTTTTCGTCAAGGAGGGTCGAGCAAGAAGCATGATTGTCCAGTAGTAAGCTTCTTTAAGGTGGCATAGACCGATATTTGGCGTTTCCTTCCCGTTAGCCTCGTCGATGAATTTCGATGGCTTTATACTATCAGTGGCGAGACCTAGAGGAAACTTGTTGGCCCATTGTCGATGGTGCTCACTGATTCGCTCTAGGTGCGTGTTTGAGACTTTTTGCGGAGAGTAGATGTTGGTAAGGATGTCTTCAAAGATAGCGCAGAGGTCATTGGAAGCCGAGTAGTTCTCGTCGATGCCCGTGTTTCGAGTTTCGTGTGTTGAAGGGGGGCGGCCAAGGGATGCACTCATGAAGAGATCCAGAACTCGGAGAACTTTCCATAGCCTCTCTCGCAGGAGGTATTCAGATTTCTTAAAATGTTTGTTGATATCATGCCGCTGAATACCGAGGGCATAGGCCGCGCGCACAGCACTGCCGAGGTACATGAATGCGGCATTCCGCCGCGATGCACCAAGTAGGTACATAGTAATGAGAATGTTGGATTGAACGGCAGGGATACTGATATCGTCCATGATAATGGAGGCGGTGAGGAAGCGTCCGTAGTTGAAATACTGTTCTGCCTCCTTGTCCCTACTCTGGGGACATGTCTGAGCGCCAATCGCAAGTATGAGAAAGAAGACTGCTACTGAAGCTTTATCCTCTTGTTCGCCAGAGCACTTTTGATACCAAGATGCTATTGACTCGCTGATTTCTTCTTCCCCGAAGAGGTTAAGTACGCAGCTGGTTGAGCGGAAGAACCAGGAGACTAGGTAACGGGCCTCTCCCTCGTCGGGCATTACTGGTATATCATCCATGATATTGACGAACCACTTGGAGCTGTCTGACGGCTTGGCCTCAACCATGAGATGCTGTAGAGCATCCTCTGTGAATGCGCAAGGACCGAGTGAGTCACGAACCAGGCGTCGGATGATTTGCAGAAAGGACAGGTTTGCTGCGTCGCCAATAAAGACGAATTTGCCGTGGCCGTCTTGGATAAGCGTAGATAGCTGCGGACGATCTGTATGGGCTTTGGGTAGATCATGTCCCAGCTGGTCGCTAAGCTGGGACAGCGTCTGGTCAAAGACTTCGATAGAAGAGGAGATGCTTGGTGACATGGAGTCCTGTGAGATGCCTCTCCTAGGCGTGGGATTGGCGTAGTTGGGTCGTGCGCTCCGAACCCTCCGCTTTGTTGTCGGAGAAGGGGTGAAGCTGCATTCGGCATCTACTCCGCGGGTGATGCAGCGGCCACACGGTTGGCGTCCATCGCAGCGCTCTTTGCGGCGCTTGCAGGTGTAACAGGCATTGGCGCAACGACGTCGCTCGCTGTCTTTGAGTTTGCGGGAAGGCATCGGTCCTGGGTTATGAGAAGTGTAAGTAGAGACTAGAGAGCACGGGTGCAGTCAAGATTTCTGGGGATGAGTAACTAATAGTTAACTCCTCCAACGGGAGCTAAGGGCGTCACAGAATGCGGGGTTGGAATATCCCCAGACACGCTAGAACCAACGAACCTATCAAGACAAAATTAAATCTGGTTTAGACTTGACCAGACGCAGCCACGTCTGGAGAACCTGGTAACCAACGGGCTGAGTTACGCAAGAATCTGTACAAATGGTATTACGTTATGAGCATACCTATTGTGGCTTCTGTCCAATGTAGAATCTCCTTTTGCGAATACATCTTTGCCAAAGCTATCTATGTTGCAAGACACTCGGTAACAGGACACCACTTCTGTCATGTGGTGGAGGACAGAGCTCCATACGACGATTGCTGCAACTATCACCTACAAACTCTTCAGAGGCATATATAACTTCACGTCTCAAAATTACAGCTTTCAACGTTTTCTGAGGTCCTTCTAGGCGGTCACTGATGTCCACCGACCATCGAAATGGACAGTTATATAGCTCGACAAGTATGTAGTAGATGGTCCAGTTCGCAATCAGTGACTGATCACTCTGTCAACAAAGTTACAAAAACTGCACTGATCTCGGCTAGGGAGATCAGTAGCAAAGATCATGTGGGTGACTAAAAGCAGGGTTCGGCTCTGCCGAGGTGAGGACGAGGTACGTGGGCTAGTCTCACTTTACCTTGGTCTACCCCACAAACCATCGGAACCTTGTACTGCTGCCCCAGATCCGATCCGATACAGGTTATACAGCCGATGGCTAATATCGTGACCGCTCAGTGAAATAGCAGGGATCTCATTCGCTATTGCGCTGACCTGGTTGCTCAAAGGAACAGGTTCCAGCTTATTCTGAATTAAAACATGCCCAGGCTTGAAAGACCAAAGTAACAGATGCGAGATAGGTCAGAGATGAAACTCAACCATAGTCAATTCTATTTCCTCTTAAAATTATTGCAACATCTCTCTTTATGTTAGTAACTATTCGTCGTCATTGTAAATATAACCCTAACCCTATGGCTCTCCACTACTGTTTTCTCTAGCTACAATGTCTGAGCTGTGAGCTAGATGTGTTATTCTCAGTTGAGACTTGCGGCTGAGAGCTTATATCAGCACAGAGAACCTAGTATAACATGGGATACTTAGCTCTACTATTCTTATTGATTCTGGCATATACTACTTCATGTTTTAGGCTACTGCTGCTTACACATGCTTCCCAACATCCCCGAACCCTGAACTCCTCCATCAACTCGTGCCAACTTCTTCTTCAGCCAGGGAATCTCCTCCAAAGAATACCGATACGCCCTAAACAGGGCATTTGATTCCCCTGGGAATATCTTGGCAGTGGCCTGATCAGGATATGGCGCAAAGTGAGGATTGATAAACTCCCAGCAAACATATCCATCCTTGGTGACTTCAAACAACCTTCCAAAGGCACTCTCGCAGAGTAATGTGTTTCCATTCGCCAGCCTCTGCGCACTACCCATAAATGGAGTGAAGAAGTTGTGCATCTGTGAGCGGTCCCTGTACTCCCAGACGATGTTCTTCGTCTGTCTATCAACCTCGATGGCACGGGTGTAAGTGATGGATTCACCGTTGCGGAAAGCTCCATTGTCGAAGATGAGAATATTGCCGTTGTCTAGCTCAGTCGCGTTATG
The DNA here is from genome assembly GCA_013623555.1 of Fusarium nisikadoi. NCBI lineage: Eukaryota > Fungi > Ascomycota > Sordariomycetes > Hypocreales > Nectriaceae > Fusarium > Fusarium nisikadoi. The sequence continues at coordinate 19,307 of JABFFB010000091.1, forward strand.
TTGTTGAGCAAGAACCTCTGGGCCGAGCTTCCAGACGATGTTGCCGGTAGATCTCTCTATGATAATGACGGCTGAAACTGATCTGAGAGATGCGAGGATATGTTTGCCATCGCGCATGGGGATGACGGAGTTGATAAGTGGGTAATGCTCTCGGGTATAGTGAGGTTGAAGGGGATATTCGTCTCGTGGGAGACGTTCTGAGACTCTCCAGTGCCAGACGAGATTGCCCTTCTCATCGACTTCATTGATAGTATCGGCGTAAGTGATGCCATCGATCTCGCTCCCAGGGACACCGCCGATAACTTTCGCCGAGTCCTCAGGAGACAGAGCCTCAAGACCGGTATAGAGAAATCGGCCATCGCCATAGTGATACTGATCATGATGGCCAAGGTCATCAGTAAACTGGCGAACCACTTTGCCATCGGGATCCAGCTCACTCATCACACCTCCACCATATTTGTTGAAGAAGGGAAAGGGAAATGGACCACCGTCTTTGGTTGTGAGCTCAGTTGTTCGGAGAGTATTGACAGCAAGATTTCCATTGGGCAGAATTCTGGCATGGCGACCGATTCTGCCCGGGAGTTTCCACGAGTGTACCTCTTTGCCGTCAATGTCAACGAGGTGAGCTGTGTCGCTGGTCAGGGGGCAGAAAAGGGTGTAGCCACCAAAGGACTTATCCTTGTCGACACCTGTGAGACCGACGCCACGTCTTTTTAGTGTGTTTTGTTCCATGGCAGAAGCTTAATCCGGTCACTTTATGTTGATGGTAATTGTTGAAGCTTGGGTCTTGCTTGGTGATCGTTTCGAGACCTGTTGGGAGATTGCCTTGCTCGATGGCTTATCCGATCTGAAACAATTTCAACACTCTGGACTTTGCCTTGTACTTGTAGACAGTCCCCTCCTTGTAAAATGATGTCTTCAAATAAATATTGGCGTGATATCGCTAAAACATCGACCCTGCGGCATCCCGGCGGTAAGCCTGAGGGATGCCGTCGGGATGCCGTCGGCTGATAACGATCCGACGGCCTCTCCTTATCACCGCCGGCGCCATCTCATCTTATCATGTCCTCCAATAGGTTAACTCAATTCAGCACGCCATTATCGTCGCCATGGTATCTTCAACACCATACAATCTGGACTTATCGCTTATCAGGACATCATGATTGCTTTGGCAGGGAGGTAGTATATAGACTGTAGCATTGTTCGATATCATCATGTTAGAAACCACAAGAGTTCCAAGATTGTTGAGTCTGACAGTTAACTTCTTGCTACAATGAGTTCATTTTCTGAAAAGAGTCAGCCGGTGCAGTCCAAGACTTCGGAACATGATGGCGATATTGTTCACGATGAAGCCATCGATGTTCCAGGTTATGACCCTACCCTAACCATTGAGCCTGGAGAAACCAGGAGAGCTCTTCTCAAAGTCGATTTCTTTATCCTGCCCTTTATCGTTCTTTGTTTCTGCTTCCTCCAATTCGACCGCACCAACATCGGCAACGCCTTGACCGATACTCTTCGAACTGACATCAACATCAATAACTCAGACATCAACTTGGCCCAAACTCTCTTCACAGTCGGCTTCATCGTTACAGAGTTGCCCTTCAACATGATTAGCAAGTACATGGGCCCTGAGAGATTTCTCCCTATCACCATGTTCCTCTGGGGTATTGCTACCTGGTCACAAATCTTCTTGAAGAATGCACACGGCTTGTGTGCAGCTCGGTTCTTCATTGGTGCCCTCGAGGGCGGTTACATCCCAGGTTTCGCTCTCTACATCTCGCGATATTATACAAATCAGGAGCTTGCTTTGAGGTACGCCATCTTCTGGGCATCAAACAGTTTTGCTGGTGCTCTCGGCGGGCCTCTGTCTATTGGTCTTCTTTCACTTCGTGGACGAGGTGGCCTCCATGGATGGCAATGGCTGTTCCTCATCGGTAAGTCCATAAACTTCATATGTAGTGCTGGTGCTAACAAAGTGTAGAGGGTGTTTTGACCTGCTTCCTCGGAGTCCTCGCGTATCTATACTTCCCCCACAACGCCGCGAAGCCAAAGACCTTCTTTGGCAGATCATTCAACATCTTCACCGAGCGTGAAGCCTCGGTCATCGTCACCCGAGTCATCCGCAATGATCCTACCAAAGCCCTCCGATACGGTCAACCAGTTCTACTGTCACATATTGTCGATACCTTCACTGACTGGAGATTATACGGCCATCTCGTCGCCGCTCTACTCTCCATGGTCATGATCTCTCCGATGAACACATACGCACCCTCCATCATCAAGTCTTTGGGCTTCACTTCCCTCCAAGCCAACGGTCTTAACTCTGTTGGTAGTGTTTGCGCCTTGGTTTGGTCAGTGACTTTGGCTTTCAGCAGTGATCATTTCCGCGAGCGTGGACTCCATATCGCCCTTGGTTACCTCTGGGGAGCTGCCGGTTTGCTTTGGCTAGCCCTTGCACCAAATGGCGTATCGAAGTGGACTCTGTACGGTGGAGTGGTCTGGACACAAATGGGAATGGGCTGTGTGCAAGCCATCAGCGCTGCGTGGCTCACGACTAAGATGCAGGATTACAAGAGACCTGTTGCGTTAGCTGCTTATGTGATGAGTATCCAGCTTGCCAACTTTCCTGGTAACCAACTTTTCAGAACTCAAGGTATGTGCAACGCCCATTTGTTAAGTTCCGAGCTAATTGTAGCTAGATGCTCCCCGGTATACTCGTGGATTGAGTATTGCTGCTGGTTGTGCCATCGCGGCTGCGGTTATTATTCTCGTCTGGAAGTTACTTTACCGACTCTTTGATAACGGTGATGCTGGTGTTGAGACAAAGCTCCAAGTTGCTTCAGAGGAAACTAGAAGTGAGATTTAAAGCATCGCTAGCTAAAGTATAGTATGACTAGTATAGGTAACACCGTTATGAAGACATCAATAATCCAACAGTGTTAGTTAACCTTAGTAATATCTGTATTCAGTTTCCTGTCACGCCCAGCTTTATATCACCATTCCCTAGTCCAGTTCCTCATCAACCTCCATAGAAAACTTCAAGTTGTGAATTTCCACTGCCTTCCGCCATTCCTTTTCAGTCTCCTCAAAGATTGAAGCACCTCCGCCTCCCGAGAGTCTAAGAATTGGTTCGTCAGGTTCGTCAGGGTCGTCAGGGTCGTCAGGGTCGTCAGGATAGCCAGTGCAGAAAACAAGAGTCGTGTACCACGAGTCTTTGATCTCTATGGAGAGATACTCCGCCTTGGGCATCCGAGATACACATCGTGCCGCCGCCACAAAATATTCGTTCACCACATCGTCAACGGGATACATACGTCTCCAATCGGCGGCGTTGTCTGTTGGTCGCCAGGGTTTGCGGACGAAGAGCGGCTTCCCTGAGGGTGAGACCCTCTCTGGAGTGAGGCTGAAGGCTTTGAGGCTTGGCCAGTGAGGATCTTCAGCTGTATCTGACTCTGATGGCCAGAAGACGGTAGGCTCGATGCTCCCCTGAAAGGAAAAGTCTTTTAGTCCTTCCCTTTGCGAGAATCGACATAACTCTCGACTCAGAATGTCTTCTTCTGTCGGCGCAGAAGACATGGCATCCCTCAGCAAGGTTGGATTCACATAGTAAGAAAGGTCGAATTCATGGATGGACGAAGCCAGATCATGCAATGACCTTGCAAACTCTAGCAATTATTTTTGTGAGAAAAGACCAACATCTTGGGTATAGGTCATTTAAACCTACCATTTCTCTCGTTCACCACATTGTTCGGTCCTCTTTGAGACCGTAGACGAAGAGCAAGTGATCTCAGGCGCGACATCGTAGCCGCTATCAGGCAGATAGAGCGTGGAGAGTAGAAAAAGCGGTCAAACCCACTGTTGAACCATAAATGTTTAATCATGGGTACTTCTGGGAGACATGGGTTCAAATCCTTGAAATTGTCCTGGACGTGGTCTTCCAGTTTACTGAGATATTCGGGTCCCTTTACGCCCCAGGGGACGCTAACGAGGAGTTCTACGAGTGGCTCCTCTTGCAAAGGTATCTGAGCGAGCAACCGAAGAAGAGGCAGAAAGCCCGTGTCGATTTCGGGGCCTACTGTTGGAGGATGTGCTTCATCTGGTGGTGGAAACGAGTAATCGAGCCGGCGGATATATGAAAGACGCCTGGGTGTGAGGATCTTGTTCTCTATCGCATAAGAGACTGATTCTGAGTTCAGCTTGAGCTCACGGAATGACGCCTCTTCAATCAGAGGTTGCCAACGACGACATAGTGCTGCTAGTGGTGCGAGACAGCGTATTGGAGGTCTGGTATCGTCGTAGAACTTAGCTGGCGAAAAGTACTCGTCTGGCACGAGGTGCGAAATGATATTAGATATGATCTCTGCGGCTAACTGATCCATTTTGGTGGTGAGTTTGTGATGCATGTGGTCAGAAAAATGACAATCATGATGGATTCACAAGGCAGAAATTGATCGCGGAGCGGAGCGGAAAATATCCGTAAGTCACTTGTTGGCTGCTGCCTGCTGCAGGTCCATGCTAGTGCACTGACAAGTACAAGTTACGATTCCTTTTATTAGTGATGTAATTACTAGTGTTAATTATCGTTCATATTATTTTATAGATATTCAGACAGAAGCGTCTGTATCTGAGTGTACCTGAGCCCATTCTGGCCAAGACTCCAACCCGCCATCTGCATCAAACATCTCTGATCCTATGAAATTCGGATACAGAAACGAGACATCAGGTGGTAATAATAATTCTTCAGTATTATAAACAGCACCAGTATTCTCAGATAATGCCCCGGAAACAATAGGTGTTGAAGGTTGGAAGTCTGGTCGAAGCTTTTGGAACTGTGCGTGAACAATATCGCCGAGGATATGCGCAGCATGACAGGGCAGCCCAATAGTTTTGAACCAGTTGATCAGCTTAAACACGAGATTGTCTAACTCGGTAGTGTCATAACTGGCAGCTCGCAGTTTTGACTCGTATGTGTGAACGATTTGGCATAGAGTCAGTGCAGAGAAGCTGAGGATGTGATAAATGTGATCCGTTAAATGGCGAGTCCGGTCGTCGGTTGTGTCGATAGCGAGATTGATGATGATTTTTGAGTGCTTGATCATCTCTTTGAGAACGGAACTGTGCATAACCGATTTGGGTGACTTGAGAGACTGGCAATGGGCTAACAGGTGAGCGAAGTGGAAGCCCATTTGTAGAAACTGGGATCTGGGTTCATCTGGAACATGTCAACATCAATACTTTCCGACCTCGAGAATAAACCTACTGAAAAGGACCATCCAGTCCTGTTGCCATGCTTGCAAGGCGAGTTTGGTTCCGGCAAGGTCAGCCTGAGCAATTCCACATTTGTTGTACATAATCCAGTAGAGCTGAACTTCTGCTCCCATCCTTGCTTCGTAGTTGTTCACCTCATTAGACTGGACGAATTTGACACATTGGTCAACTTGTGCTTGAGTCAGCAGCGAATGTCTGCGAGTTCCAACGCAGTACCTGGATTAGAGTCAACAAACATCCCATAGGAAGACTTTTAGGGACATACTGAAGATGAGCGATGCACAGGTGATTCCACAAACACCAAGCATCCTGTGAGTCATTGATGTGCTGGGATGAGCGTGGACGGATCACTTCCATGAAGTGAGGACTCGCGAGCGCTTGCTGAATCGCATAGCCCGTGAGAAGCCAGCTATCTATGCTCAGGGGAACTTGACCTATCGTCGTGGACCAGAGGCTTAGTATAAGCACGGCTTGGAAGAACTCTAGAGTCTGCGGGACCTCAAGCAACGATGTTGTGATGAGACGCTTCGACTCCTCGAAAAGCCTAGGGGCCAGCCGATCCGCCAAATTTTGGGTTGTATGTCGGACGGATATCAAGAAGATACTGCATAATAGCAGTGGGGATTTTCTGATTTGTAAGAGGAGCCTGCCCGTTGAGATTTCTTCTGGAAATCTGACCCATCTGCCATAATGAACATGGAATCTGAAACTGGTCAGTTATTCAGGGACCTACCAAAAGGAGTGATTGCTTACAGTGCTAAGAGTGAGTGGGCTGTTTGTAACGAGACAAGTCCTGTTGATATGACGTCTGACTGAGGTCCTGTTTGCGCAATTGCTTGCTCGGGCGAGTGAACTCCTGTATCCGTTGCAGCATCTCGTATCAAAAATACCGGGGCCGGGTCAAGTTCTGCAGACGGCACTTGTGCTTCCGTGACAGAGGCTCTGTCGAGGGTAGACGATCCGGCAATTTCATCCAGTTTCGAATCAAGTTTATCGACTAAAGCGCTGACTGTTCGCTCGAGCCTTTCCAATCTATACAAACCGTCAATGATGACTCGTCATCTCCGCGATCACACAAACCTATCATCAACTGAACTTCTCCGGCCTCGAACAGCTGAGTCTACACGTGAAATATCTATTTGTTCACGTGTGGGTGGCGAGATGGAGCGTCGATGGTCGTTGTGATAGTTTAGAGAGCATCGTTGAGATAAGGTCTTGCAACGCAAACAAGCTCCATTTGAGCTGTCGGAGGAAGCGTAGCAGCGAGTTTTGTATTTGCGGCAAAGATCACATGCTTTTGAAGCTCTACCAGATCGTATAGCGGGCATGTCAAAGGCTAGAGATCTGCATGTAAGAAGTAAATGTTGGACATAGATACTAGATAAGGAGTTTAACGCTCTATCGTACCTTATCAGTAGGTAGATATGGCGTGCTAGATCGATCACGTGGAGGCTACTGAGACAGAAGTGACATCTCGACAACGACCTTATGAATTCGGAAAGTGTTTTATTAGAAGATTTGTTTTGGTACTTTGGGGTCCTAGAGATCTTAGATCTGTATACACATGAGAGCTTGAGGGTGGTTGAAACATTCGTAATTGATTATACGGTTAAACTGGCTGGAGTAAAAAACAAGATTGCTTTAAGAGTTTGACACTTTTGAGGGCTGAGGTCAGTTAAAGCGGAGCATATAGGACTGTCATAAAACCAGTATTGGATACCATTGACCCTCCCAGTATTGTCTGGAATATGCCAAGTACAGATCTGGTTTGTCTCTGGTCCTATGGAACAAGGTCTAGGGTGGCCGACGCTGGACAAGGTGAGGCCAGGTGAGCAAGCAGCCGAAGATCAGCCACGGGCCAGCACCCCACTACAGGACCTTTAAATTTTGCGCGGATCGCGTTCCTTCTCTCTTCTTTTTCTTTTCTCCTTATGACCCTCTTCATTCAAATAACCGTAAGTCCTCACCAACGCACAATCAGCTGCATCTTGACATATCGCTAACACTTACCTCGCAGATGATGAGAACCGCGTGTTTAATATGATGCAGTGCCTCCTCTCCGGACCTCGAAACCCTCTGCCTCTCGGGGCAGCTTAAGTGGTTTCGTGGCGAGGTGAGGTTGGTACCATGAAATGGGCGTTCGACACAGACCTTGTTACAAGCATCGGACGCGATGGAAAAAAGCTCTGACTTATTATGAATGAAAGAGAGGATTGTTTTTGGTTCGTGCGGCTGGGGCAACTAGGCGTGCAGACATTGAACCGTCTCTGACAGGTAGGTTTTTCCCGATTGAAGGAATTGGGGAGTGAGCCTCAAGTGAGGTTTCGCGTACATATATGTACTATGAATTGAATTGAATTGAATCTTGTATTTTAATTGTAATGACAAACCTTGTGCTTCGCGCGCGACCTGCTGTTTTTGATAGAGTGAACGTGCTGTCCCTTGTCTAGAGCTGTATCAGGTAAAATGAGGTTTGGTGAGACGTGAAGAAGCGAAGAAATTATCACACAAGCAACTAAACACGCATGCAAACATCCACAAGCAGACGACGTTTGTGCTACCTAAATGCCCAACGATGCCTCAATTTGCATTCCCCCCTCAGACAAAAGGTCCCCAGATTTCTTCAACCTCATGGAACACCACCATCTCTGCAGTGGAGCTATCTTGGCGCAACCAAGTCCCTCTGAAATGAAAAGATAAAAGAATCTATGGTGATGACATCAGTAGCGTCCCCTGAATTACAGTGGGAGAGTAGCGCCCGCCCGTATCGGGGTCGACGACCTTTCCGGAGGACACGAGTTTGGAGGGTACACCGTGAGACCGCCTAGTATCGCTGGGCACTATAGGCAGCACAAGTACCTCCCTATCATCCACGTCTCTCAGAATCTCCACCTTCTTGTCCTACAACCACCAAAGCCCAACCTCAAGTCAACGCCAACCCGAACAGCTCACACCCCTCCCCTTGTCCTGCCACGCCCCAGAATCGTCCACGTCCCCCGGCGCGGATGCGGACACTCTCTCGTTGTCTCTCTTTCTTCGTTCAAGACCCTTCAAGATCTCTTTTTGCGCTGGTCCCTCTGAAGCGACTCGACACGCTCGACACGCTCGACTTCTGCTGCTGCCGCTCTTATCGTCATCCTCGCCTCGATTCCTCCGGATCCCCGGCCATCATCACCTGTCACCGCACCCCGTCGCTCGTTGCAACGTCCGTCGTCTGAACTTTTGTCCCTCCCTCTCCCGGCGATTATAAGCTCGATATAGCTCCCGAGCTCCTGTTGGAATCATGTCAAGCTCCTTCGAAAAGTCCGTCAAGGGCGCAACGAAGATCAAGGTACGTGTGCGGTCTTGGCGGCGCGCTCTTGACGAGCCTAATACCAGCGTCAATCATGAGCCCAACCAATTTCCCTCGGTGGGCGCTGGTCCTAGAGTTTCGACTTGGTGCTGATCTTGAATGCTGTAGAATGCTCCCCCAAAAACGAAATACATCGAACATATTCTGGTAGCTACCCATTCCGGCGAAGCTGGCGTCGGCGAGGTCTTTCGCGCTCTCACATACCGTCTCCGCGATTCAACATGGACCGTCGTCTTCAAAAGTCTAATTACAGTTCACCTGATGATCAGAGAGGGATCTCCTGATGTCACGCTCGCCTTTCTTTCGACGCATCGCAATGTGCTAGCGATTAGCAGCTTTACAGACGGTACGTTCCACACAGGCCGGAAGATACCTGGGCATGGGAATTGACAGATTGGCAGCTCAAATCCAAGGACGAAACATTCGACATTATGCTCACTACCTAGCTGAGCGAGCTCGCGCGTATGAGAAGACCAAGACAGATTGGGTGCGCGCTTCTGAGTCAAGACTTGAGAAGCTTTCAGTTGAGAAGGGATTGCTAAGGGAAACGGAAATCGTTCAACACCAACTTGAGGCTTTACTAAAATGCGACGTAAGTTGGGACCACAACGGGAGAGAATCTCGAGTACTAACGATCCCAGGTGATGGAGAACGAGCCAGAGAATGAAATCACTATAACTGTTTTCCGACTGCTTGTCTTGGATCTGTTGGCATTATTCCAAGTTCTGAACCAAGGGCTCATTAGCATCCTCGGTATGTGTGCCCCTCCCCCTCTGTCTCAGCCCGCCACTTTGGCTAACGTTCTTCTCCCTTCAGGTAACTTTTTCGAAATGTCAAAGGTGGATGCCGAGCGTGCTATGGCCATTTATCGGAAATTCACGAAGCAAACAGACTACGTCGTCCAATACCTGAGCGTAGCTCGTCAGCACGAACACCACACTCGAGTAGAGGTGCCCAAGCTCAAGCACGCTCCTGTCAATCTTGGACGCCAGCTGGAGGAGTATCTTCACGATCCCGACTTTGAGGTCCACCGAAGGCAATATCTGGCCGAGCAGGATGTGAAGAAAATTGGCGGCGGTTCAAGCTCGAAACAAGGAGGTCTCAGTAAGAAGAAGAGCACCGATTTCCCCGAACCAGTGTCCAACAACCCCTTCCCCAAAGTCAACTCGTCTTCGAGCGGTAACAGGGCACCAGAGTCAAAACCGCAAGCCAACAAGGGTCCTGATCCTGATCTGATCGACTTCTTTGACTCGATCGAACAGAACCAGACACCGATGAGCATGAACCCTCAGCCTCAACAACAGGCTTTCCAGCAGCAACCGACAGGCATGCCTTTTCAACAGAACGGTTTCGCCGCTCAGCCTACTGGATTTGCCTCCAACAGTCCATTCCAACAGCCTCAGCAAACTGGGTTCATGCAACCGCAGCAACCCCAGATGCAGCAACCCCAGATCCAACTGCAGCCCGACTTCACCGGAGCTGGTTTCGGAGGTTTCACTCCTCAACAACAAGCCTTCCAGCCAAGCTCACTCGCACCAATCCCTCAGGATTCAATGGCCAGCTTCCCCAACGCTGCCCCTCAGATTCAACTGCCTGTTCAAAACGGATCGCCCCAGGGTCTTCAACCGATGCAAACAGGAAGCACCAACCCCTTCCGCCAGTCTATGCTCATGGCTCAACAAACGGGTCTTCCATCTCCTGCCACAACGCCTGCTCTAAACCGCCAATCTACAAATCCATTCGCTAGAACATCACCACAGCAAAACACGTCTCCTTTCGCCCAAGCTTCAAACTCGCCTTTCCAAACGCCATCTCCTCAACAGCCACAGCAACCTACTCTTCAACCTACACCAACCGGCACAAACCCCTTTGCACGCAACTCCATGATGCCGGCGCCAACCCAAGAACAACGCCCGCAAACAGCTGGCGCTGCTCTCGCTCCTCAACCGACCGGTACAACCAACCCCTTCCGAAACGGGGCCTTTGTCAACCACAACACAGGCATGGGATGGCAAGCTAACCAGCAGCCTATCGGAGGAGGCCTCGACCAACTCCCAACAGTACCTGTATTCCCTCGTCCAGCTCAACAGACACCTTGGCAGCAATAAGATTATCGGAGCGGCCGTTCCAAACAAACCTATCATATCTTACAAGCTTGAATCAAGACATAATTCGCATCGCGTTTTCCACAGCGCCCTTTTGTTTCCATTTCTTGGCTGTAACAGCCTCCCTTTCCATAAAGTAAGCGAGGCGTTTTCGGGGGATGAGATTCAAGAAGAGGATTGCAAGGCCACAGGATGAGCACCAGGAAGATGCAGTATGCTTCCGAAATTGTCCTTCAATCCTCTCCTGGTGATTTTCCTTTTGGATCAGTATAGTAGTAGTCATACAAAAATACACTTATCATCAATTAATATCTGTATTCACTATATCTGGTGTATGTTCTCTGTGGCCATGGTATCGTGTCATTTCTACCATCCTCAAAACTCCAGTTCCGTTATATCCCTTGACGTTTCCCCAAACTCCCAAACTCCATAGCTATGCCCGGTTCAAACGACGAATTCATCTACTAGAATGGATCATCGACGTCCATTCTACCCCCCGTGTCTCCCGCCACAGCCGCTTCTCTCGCGCCCGCTGTAGCGACACTCTTCTCAACCTTCTCCTCATCCACAAACACGCCCAGCCCTGAAAAAGCATCGAACAATGCTCGAGTGAGATACTCATCAGGGCTGTACCCTCCAGCCTTGTACTCGGGCTTCGTCCTTGTGATCTCGACCCACTCGTTGCTATACATCGCCAGTTTCTCCGGCGCAAGATCTACACGCTCTGGCATGACGCGCACGCCGCCGTACGGATCGTACGGCTTGTTCTCCACAACGGCTGCCTTCTTCTCGCGCAGTCCTCTGATAGAGAGACCGCTGCTTCCTGCGGCGCCGAGTGCTGCATCGCGCTTGTTGTGCCCTCGTTTCTTGAGCATGATCTTGTCCATCGCTTCTGTCGCGCGGCCTATTTCTGCGCTTTGGAGAGAGTCGAGCATCTCCTCGCGGAAGCGCTTGGCGTTGGCTTTTTCTTCGAGTTCTTCTTGTCGTTCCAGCAACCGTCGCTGTCGAGCTTCCTCCTCCTCTGCTGCGATGCGGCGCTGGCGGGCATCGTCCGTCTCGCGCGCAAGACGTCTGTTGCGCTCAATGTCCTGCTTGTGTTTCGCCTCCCACTCGCCAAGCTGCGCCTCGGCCTTCCTCCTCTGCTCGTCGGTGCCATAAACGAGATCGCACGTCAAACACTCCACCATCTCCAGGTACTCATTATAATCGTTCAGCGTCTCGAAATCCTCCTCAACCTTGTTAAACACCGCCGCCACTCGCCTCCGGATATCGACTTCACGCTCAACGGCAAGATCCGCGAAGAAAGCGGTCTTGAAACCGCGGAGACGGAGGGTTTTGTGGCAGCCGGCGTAGGGGCATTGGTTGGGGCCGTCTTTGAAGATTCGCTCGACGCAGGTCTTGCACATGCGGTGGTAGCACTCTGGATTAATGCGGAACTCCATGTCGCGGTTGAAGTAGCGTGTTGTCTTGCACACGGGACATGTCTCGTCTTGGTCTGGCGGTGCAGGCGCGTTGAGATCTGTGGCGTGGCGTATTGAGACGCCTGCGCGAGACATTTTGGCTGGCGAGAGCACGGACTGTCTGGTTGAATGGAGGGGTAAGGTTGTCGAGAGAAGGAGAGGAAAGGAAACGCTTTGTTATGGTGAAGAAGTGATTAATTAGTGGCTATCAAATGTTGGCTCTGCGCGGCTGAAGAGACAGGGATAATTGGGCTGGCGGGGAGTTTCCCATTGGTCAGAGCTTAGTAGAACACAGCCCCACCCTTAGCTGCCCCTCAGGGAGAAAGAAAACCCAAGACCTCTATTCCAGATGACAAAAAGATTTAGGTAAGCTTAGTATGAGTTTAGTGAGTCTTGAGATTGGCTATTTTTGGCGCCTCAGCACTAGGCTCGAAGCTTTCTTGCCTCCTCGAGCCCCTCCATGAATTGTCAGCCTTCTCTCATAACTTGCAGCTTCCATCGATTTCTCCCCTCAGAACATATCACAACCGTTTCAAATCATCACCATGTCTGATAACGGTGAGTGCCATTCCCACGAATCATCTCATTGGTCTATATAGGCAATTTTATTGCCAGTCACAGCTTCACATGTACTGACTCTCACAGAACCTACACCCGCTGAGACCGCCGCTGCTAACGCAAAAGAGGCTGAGGAGCAGGCTGCTCTTCCCTACAAGTGGACTCAGGTCATCTCGGAGCTCGACGTCACCTTCAATGTACCCGGAAACCTCAAGTCGAGGGATCTTGTCATTACTATCAAGAAGCAGAGCCTGCAGGCGGGTATCAAGGGCCAGGATCCAATCATCCAGGTACATACACAACAGGCCACATGTCTCTCATACACCAACTAACCCACAACAGGGCGATCTTCCCCACGCCGTCCACGTTGACGACTCTACATGGACGCTCAGCACCAACTCAGATGGCACCAAGACAGTTGAGATCCACCTCGACAAGGTGAACAAGATGGAATGGTGGGCGCACGTCGTCACCTCCGCTCCCAAGATCGACGTGACCAAGATTCAGCCCGGCAACTCCAAGCTGTCGGACCTCGACGGTGAGACCCGCGGTATGGTCGAGAAGATGATGTTCGACCAGCAGCAGAAGGAGAAGGGCCTGCCCAGCTCAGACGAGCAGAAGAAGGCGGACATCCTCAAGAAGTTCCAGGAGCAGCACCCCGAGATGGACTTTAGCAAGGCCAAGATGAGCTAAGCAAGCAAAAAGTACTTATGACGAGTTCCAAATGAAGAATTAAAAGACGTTTCATTTCGTTACTGTTGTGTTTTTTTATCTTGTTTCTAGAGCAATTGCCGCCCGCTCGAGAAAGGCGTTGAAGTTTTTGACCTGTTGGAGCATACCGCCTGCGGAGCTCGATGAACTGGCTTCGTCTGTGATGCGTGCGACGAGAAGCTCAAGGTTAGCCAGATCGGCCTTTTTCTCTTGAGCGCGCGAGAGCTCAGGGGCGTCTCGTCCCCGTTCGACTGCCATGTCTATGTCATGCATTATAGCTGAGGCATCGAGTCGGTACTATAATTGTTAGCTGAGGCCGTAGCAGAGGAAAAAGTCTGGCCACTCACTTTTGACTCTTTGGTGTCCTCTTCGTGCTTAATGCGTACAGCATCCATCTTGAGCGCGACTTGTTCCCTCTCTGCTTTGAGACGTAATATCTCTTCTCGCAAGGAGAGCTTCTCTCGCTGTACTAGACGAACACGCTTCCGTAATGATTGCCAGTCCATGAGGTGAATTGACTAACTCGTCAGTCCCAATACTTCCCACGCAGGGCGAAAACAACTTACCAATTGTAATAAACGGGACGTGAGCTCCTGCTTGTACGCCTCAAGTGCCCGTATCTTGATCCGGCATTCTTTCTTCTTATCTTTCTCCTCGGTATTCTGTAACGTCTCAAAGAGCTTCGCAACGGTACCATCGATGACTTCTAAGCACGCCTGTGCAAAGACATCTACCGCTGTCACCCCAGTTGAAGTGAAGGGCAGGTCCGCCGCAAGTTGATCTTCTTCATCGTCGTCCTTGGTGAACTTTTTGACATTGACGAAGCGCTGAACGGTGACCTCGATCGCTGAACCATCACTGACTCGGCGCTCTTTGGCAGCTTGTTTCGTCCTGCGGACTTGTTTCGGCAGTGGCTTCTCTTTTGTTGTTCGTGGTTTTGTTTTGGACGGCTTTGGTTTGGTGGCTGGTTGTTTCTGCGTCGCCGGGCTTCTTGATGGTCGTCCGCGACGTCGTTTCGCTGCTGGTTCTTCAGCCTCCTCTTCCGCTTGTTCATTGGGTTCCGCGACAGGCGATTGAGACGGTAGACTTCTTCGAGGCCGTTTTCTTCCAATCGCTTTGGCGGCTTCAACTGCATCGATAGCTTCGGCTACTGTCTCTTCTTCCTCCTGTACCTCCTCCGCGGCCTCTTCAACCTGCTCCTCTTCCGGTTCTGCCTCTTCTGTGCGCTCATCGTCCGATCGCTCATCATCCGCTGGGGCGTGGTCCGCTCGATTTGGTGAGAGTTCGTCTTCTTCTTCTTGCTCAGCAAGCCTCGAAGGCCGCCTTTGTGATAGCCTCGATCGAATTATGGCGGGACCTTCACTCCGTCGCACCTTGCGCACCAGCGGCGATGAGGAAGGCGGCGCATCGTCCTCTTGTAGCGTTGTATGTAATCGCGTCGTCGACGATATGGCCTCGCTCGTGCGTACGTCTTGTCGCTTGTTCGCAACATCTTGCGCAATCTGTTCCAGTGACCTGCGGCCCGACCGTCGTTGTGATGGTTGTTCAGAGGGTTCATTATTCGGTAGCACCGGTAACTCAACCTCAGCTTCGTTCTCGTCTGGCGCTTCGACTTCTGGGGTCGGTAATTCAGATTCTGGCTGCGGCTGTGGTTCGACCTCCTCCTCCGGTTCTGCTTCCGGCTCTTCTATAACATCAGGACTCGGCACTTCCTCCTCTCTCGATTCGCCTGTCGTATCCTGCGCGCCAGATTCCTTAGATGTTTCTGGCAGATCGTAGGGGTCTCTCGATCGAGGCGATCGTCTCCGTGCGCTTCCTTGGGCTTGTGCAGATGGCGGCGGTTCGTTCTCCAATCTTCTTCTCTTAGCAGAAGTGTTCGGTGTTCGGCGCGCTGATGATGTGGGTGGTGCTGGCGCAGGTGCAGCGGGAGTCGAGCCAGCTATGTTAAGGCCAGCGATGTCGAGGTTGAAGGAGTCATCTTCGATGTTGGCACGCCTTGAGTCGCATTAGCACAGACATATTGAGAATTGAGGGAGTTGATCCGTACTGGGCACCTCGTAGACGCTCGTTCAGCCGGTCAGCGCGGCGCTGTTGGCCTATTTATTGTGTTAGCGACTTGAACAACTGCGTGGTGATGGGGATCGCTGTTGGCATACCTGTGGCCATTGTAGGAAAAAAGCGCACCTATATCCTTCTCTGCGCATTCAGTTTTATCCAGGGACAGTTTTAGGCAGAATGCGCTGGTTGTGTTGCAATTGGGCGTTTTTAATTGTGATGTTGATTGAGCAATGTTTGGTTACCTTATGCTTGTGACGCGTGGGGTGAGACGCGTTCTAGAGCCGCGGGGCATCGAAGCAATTAATTGACTGATGGGCTAAGCTGACCGACAATGACTATCTGCAACACAAAGACAAGACCAACATATTGTTCCTTTAGTTTTTGTGTGGATTATAAATTTGTAAGATCTGCATAATTTCTCCCATCATAAGCAAGGGAAGTTCTGCTCTCAATAACCAAGTAAACAAAGGCCCGAGGCCCAAGACTTTTATACGACGGCCAGCCGTCATGAGCCGGATATCATTAGTATTCCATATCCCTTTCCAGTCTATCCTTGATATGTTTTCCTGCTCAACAGAGCCAAACGCCTTTCAAGCAGCCAATGATCCTATGTACACAATAGCAGCTGAGGTTCAGCTCATAGGAACCCACTGCATCTTTTCTGTATCGAATCGGTGACTAATTCCTTGTCAGTTCTCATCGACACGCATACGCTGCATTGGAAGATCATACTCATTGTAGTCAGTATTTGACAATGCTCCTTTGCCGTATTCCGAAGCCAGGATCTCCTTGTACCTGTACGGAATCTTGGCCTGGACACCTTCGAAGGTGGTGTCTAATAGAGGAAAGATGTACTTGTCCTACCACATAAAGCTTTAGCACAAGGCAACGATCATTGCCATATATACGCACCTTGAACTCGTGGTCGTGCTTGTCGTACATAACCCCATCGCCCATCTCATGCCCAGGGTCATACCTCGCCGCAGTGATGTCGATGAACAGGCCATTCTGCATGTCGATCCACCGTGCATCAATGAAGTTCATGTAATCATCCCTCTCACGATATTTATGATACGGGTTGATCTCCAACTGGAAGAAGCAACCCTCCGGACAACCCTTGTACTGGTAGTAGTAGATGGTCATGTTATAATAGGCAGCGAGGAAATACATGTCAGCCTCAGTAACTGAGACATCAGCGTCAAGGTCCCATGGCATGACCTGAGGAATCCTTCGGTCAGAGAGGGTCTAGACATGGGAAGTAATGGATATCCTTTTCCTTACCTTCTTTCCCCACCACCAGCCGAGAAGGGAGCCATGCATTAACCAGGTCTGGACGCCCAGATCTCGAAATGTGGCTAGGTATGTCTGCATGAGGACTTTGATGCCCGCATTCTGAACCTGTGGCTCGAGGGCTTCACCGAAGTATCTCAGATCATAGTGGGGATATTGTCTGAGCGAGAGCCCTTGTTAGTTTCTGTACGTCGCTGTGTTGGTTGTTGGTTACTCACGATGCTTCCCCTGCAAGTTTCGTTAGTCATAGAACTTCTCGTTTAGGCTACGATGGCCAATTCCATTGGGTGTATGGCCCCAAAAAGGTGAACTCACTAAAGTATTTCGGTGGAGGAGCGTCTCTGGTCGGAAGTTTCTGTTCAAGCTTTTGCAGGACGTCGGGGACTCCAAAGGCACTAGCGCTGGTGATCCAACCCAGGGAGACGGCAATGAATGCCGATACTCTCATGTTATATCCGTACTCTGTCTGCCTGGGAGACTGTCACCACACGTGGTCGTCAGGACTCAATGGTCAACGCGTATAGTCAGTTTAGGTTGGTTACGTGGACTGTGTGGTGATGTTTCTGGAGTTCTGCAGGGGTAGTAGAGGCTCGCTCGCTCGTAGGCTGGCTCGTAACTTGAAAGGGGGCGTGCGGCAATGACGTTGAGAGAGCCACTGTAACTGAAAGCCAGTGGGAGATTACTTAGATCGAAGGATTAGCTAGAGCATCGCCTGCACCGGAATACAACAAGATGCAAAGAGTGTGCTTCTCTTGGTGAAGAGAAAAATTAGATCATAGTCTGCACGATTCAGTGAGCGTACATACAACCCGTTGTTTCGATGCTGCCCACTACCCGACCCCTGATTCCAGCACATCCGATGCTGGGTCCGCGTCACCAACCCAAATCGTATCGATAAGACGAACCAACCGCCCATCTCTACTCCGTAGTTATCTCTCAATACATCGCATCAATTTATGTAAATTATATCAAGCCCTATCTAGGCATCAATGAAGCGCACGTTTCCGGAAATGGATGTAGATGTGGCTTAAAATGCATCTTCATGCCTTGTAAGCTCAGTCGCTGACACTGACGCAAGCCCAAATACCCCCCAGGCACTTTTAAGGTTGCCCAGTCTAGACTGCTCTGCTCGTCTCCACCTCCTCCTCCGTCCATCGCATCGCCAAGCTGAAGCTCAGCTGCCTAAGCTCCCTCATCTTCAACCTCCACCAGGTAGCCTTATATCCGGCTACTTGTCATCTTCAACCCCTCGCGTCAAACCAGCGATTCCACCTCGCTTCTCGTATTTCTCTTTCTCTAGAGTCGCTAGCCGCAAACGCACCAACGGCCGATACCTTCTTTTCCCGCCCTTGACAATGGGCGCGTGGAACGTACGTCTGCGAAACATCATGCATTACCAAAATCACAAACTGACAGCATCATAGCTCTTCCGTGTCCTGGGTGACTTGTCCCACGCCCTCTCCAAATGCATCCTCATCTTCGCTATCCATCGCAATCGAAGCGCTGAGGGCGTCTCCCTCATCACGCAGATTCTCTACGCCCTCGTCTTCTGTACACGTTACCTCGACCTCTTCATCGAGACGGTACCATGGAACATCGTGTTCAAGATCTTCTACATCATCTCGTCTATCTACATCCTTGCTATTATGCAATGGATCTACCCTCGATCGCGTGAGCGGGAGATTGCTTGGAAGATTGGCGCCATCATCCTCGGTGGCTCATTTGTCTTGTCTCCGTTCGTCATGCTCATCTTTGAGAGCCACAAGGGTTTCCGACCTGTATGTTCCTGTTGCCTAATAACCTCACCATCACTAACAGCTTCTAGTGGATGTGGGTTTTCTCCCAGATTCTCGAGTCCGTTTGCGTTCTTCCCCAGCTTCTCCTCCTTCGACAAACAACTGTTCCCACCGTTATCGACTCCTTCTACCTCGTCGCTCTCGGTTCTTACCGCGCCCTCTACTGCGTCAACTGGTTCATTCGTGAGTTCGAGATCTCCGGCAAGAAGCCCAACACCGTCTCTGTCATCTTCGGCATTATCCAGACTGCCCTGTACATTGACTTTGCTTGGGTTTACTACACTCGCCAGCGCGTCAAGCTTCGAGGTGGCGGCATTGTCGACGCCGATGATATGTCCCGCGGATGGCTCCTCCGCCGAATCTTCGGAAAGCGCTTCGAGAACAACGATGACGACGAGGAGAGCGGCCCTGGTGGATTTGATGATGAACAGGGTGGTCGACGAGGAGCTCGTCCCAAGTGGGGAGCTCGTGGTATCTCGGTCAGTGCCGATGACGGCGTTCTCGAGCAGGACCGAAACAACCGTGATCAGGACGAGTTTGGTGGCCCAGTCGACCCTGACGCCAAGATGCAAGACCCCGATGAGCTTGCGCGGGCCCTCGACGATGATGACGATGAGCAGACACCACTGCGGCCTGGACAAACAGAAGGCCAACCCAGCGGTCTTCAGGGCGGCGAGGGCTGGCGCGATTGAGATACCAAGCTCCCACGCCAAACTACAGCTTACATCACTTTTACGAACGCGAGTATGAACTCTGACGGAGTATGACGGATTGTTTATTTGGATTATCTCGAAAGGTCTATTGCATTGTCATTTTAGTGCCATGTCTGATGTGACGTGATGCATGGAACTGCGTTAGAAGAGAGGGAGTGTTATTCTGGCCACGATGCGCCAACAGTGGTTCTGGGGGTTTTCATGGGTCAAATTTATGTACACATAGCGGAATCCTCACAATACCAATCTCAAGTCGAGATGAATTGGAATTCGGTCACCCTAAGATCATACATGTCACATTGCGATTTGAATCAAAGAAGGGGTCGATGTGTGGATATCATTCAGGCAATAACCATGCCCATTCCTGCAATCAAAACCAGTGCAGTTGTGTTGAGACAATCCCATCCCTTTCCAACCTCGCCACCATGTCCTTCAAGGACAGCCAACGAGCAGCTCCCAACAATTGGCGCCATCTGACAAGGAATCTTTCCAGTCCTGTCTTTTGCAACTCCCATCAGCAGCATCCCAAGCCGCGAGAATAAAACTCCTATAATAACAAAGTACAAAAGCTTAACCGTAGCGAATGGAAAGAAAAAGTCATATACTAGTAATAACATAAACGTCTTGAAAGCATAGGGTATTTCCTTCAATGGACGAAGCGCTTCTCAAACTCTGTAAATAGCTTTGGGGTGATTTCATCACTGCTCATGCCCTCAATCTCGACAAGCACACCCTTCTGGGCGTAGTGGTTCAGAACAGGCTCGCTGGTCTCTTGGAACTTCTTGTATCGTGCTCTGTAAACTTCTTCGGAATCATCGGGACGCTGAATCAATCGCTCGCCGGTGACATCGTCGATTCCGGGGACTCGGGGCGCATTGAAGCTGGTGTTGTAGACTCGCCCGGAAGGCTCGTGGACCCATCGTCCGAGAATTCGTTCGAGAATAACTGACACGGGAGTCTTGAGCGAGACGACGAGATTGATTGGGATGAGCTTGTCGAGAGGACCGACTTGAGAAGCTGTTCGGGGGAAGCCATCGAGGATGAACGAAGCGGATGGGTCGTTGGAAGCCTTGGAAGGACGGTGGCCGTCGAGGAACGGAGCATTGATAAACGGATCAGAAGCAGCGCTATTGAAAGAAGCCTCCATCGCCGTCGCTTCAGAAGAAAGAGTCATGACGTTCGGAGCTCCATTCTTAGCAAGCCATCCCCGAGTAAAGAATTCGTTGGAAATAAGGCGCAGGATCAGATCATCAGCAACAAGTCCGCCCGCCTTCATCGTATTCTCGACCTTGATGCCTGTCCCATTATTATTAGTATTTGCCTAAATGCTCCAATTGAGGTGAGGGGAAACCAACCGAGGGGAGTCCTCTCCTTGACATTTCGACGCAAGAGATCACCAGTACTAATCTGATTGAGCTGAGGAAAGCGAGCGAGCAATCGCTCGCTCTGTGTCCCTTTACCAACGCCAGGTGCACCGAAGAGGATGACGCGAGCGGCCTTGTTCAGGTTCATTCTAGGCGACCTGTAACGATTGAGGCCGTCGCGAGTTGAAAACAATTGAGGATATGTAAGAGGAACAAGCAGTCGAAAAAAAAGCGCGTTTCTATGCGATAAAAAAAAAAAGGTTGGAGGTGCGGATCCAAAAAGTCGTTCGAGGTTTAATTTCTTGTTGAGGGTCGATGGGACGATACTTTCGGGGATGGCGCGGGGAGATTGTTGAGGTCAGGTCGGGAAAAGCAACGGCGGGGGAGGATAGTTTATAGGAGGTTTATGGAGGAGCGAGAAGGAGGAAATGATGGAATAAGCAGCCCCGAGATTACGAAACAACAGTGAGCGATGGATTTGATTTATAACCAAGAAAGAGGGAAAGACGAGATACGTTGAGTTGAGCTGAGGTGGATGGGACCAAGGTTGGAAGTGGGGGGCTTATGTAGTGTGAATAGGGCGAAGCAAAGCGCTGTTGGTGTTGAGTCCAAGTCGCAAGCGCGGTACCTCTATCCTCGCCTGCAATTCAGTGACAAGACAGGTACCATTCGCTGAAGATGGTGTGGACCGTGCGATGGAGCGAACGGTCAGGGTGGGCAGGGACCAATTCTTCACAAGTCAATCTTGATGGCGGAGTCTATAACCGTGGCTTGCCGTCCTTCACATCTAGTCTTTCAACGGTCTAATCCTGGAGTTTTATAGAGACGAGTCTGTGGAACATAACGGGACATTTCGGACGCCGGAAGATGTGGCATATGATGAATGGGGTGGTAAGAGAATCGGTGCTTTTGCCTTAAGTCCGGTACGGGCTTTTGAGATGGAAACAGGCACAAGGCAAGGGCACGGTTAATTGTCCCGGGTCATTTCAAGGTGTCATTTGTCGATCTGGGGAATAGAATGTGCACCTCCTTCTTGGCGCCGCTGATCCGATACGTGCAGCATCTTCGCTCAAAGTCCGAGATCGCTGTGCACGACCTCGGCAGCCCAACCATATCCTCTTGTGCAATCCATACTAGAAGACACTTGAACTCGAGGACAAACAAAGACAGTGAATACTCGAGTCTCGCTTCGTTCTAGAGGGCACCCTAGAAAGAGTTGGCGTTAACGGCGGGCATTCCAAGAATGATGCCTAGCACGTGTGTTTGATGCTAACCAATCAAGCTTGCCAGATTGGCTTTCCAAGAACCCCGGATTTTCCAAGGCAACGGACGGACACCTCGGCACACGGACGGCATTACAGGCCACTGTGCATACCCGTGCAAGCGAGCGTGCCGTCATCGTGGTAGCATCAGCCATAGGGTAGGACAAGTTCCGTAGGTAGATGAACATGACGGAGAGTAGAAAGCCTCAGGAAATATTATTCTAAAGCATCCTAGATTTATTATAAAATTTCCTAAAGTGATCCTAAGTTTATCTAAGCATTATCAGCACTTATGATCGTGGTTTCGAGCTTTGCTTCAGCGTGGGCATGGATAAGCCCATGGTGCTCAGATTACGTGATTACTACTCTAACATCACCTTCTCGCATCTTCGCCTCAATGTCTTGATATAAATGCGCTTCATTCGCGATTAGACAACACCTCATCACCATTTCCAATACCAACACGGGCAACAAAGAGTACATTAATGGGACGGCGCCTCAGCTTATCAGCAGAACTCTAATTAGCCCGACAAAGTTGATGGTTGGCGCTGCGTTGCCGTTTTGGTCCCACGGACGACTTTCACCCAATTGCTTAGAAGAATCTGTCTGCGGAGCTTACGGTAGGCACAGTAAGACAAAGATATAAGTCCTTATCATCGTATTGAACTATTATACTGGAGGTTCTTCGATTGAGCTATGTGATCCTTGCCGTGTCCATATCTAAACTCCAGTTCTCACTTGCAAGCGATCCGAAATCACCACCCTGTCCAGCAACACAAATAAACGCAACGAGACTGGCAAAAGGCGGAAGGCGCAGCCAAAATATTGATGCCGACAACGTCGGCAAGGTGACAGGTAAAGACAACTTATGCGAGTTGTCTCCGATCGTTCTCCGTGAGATTGACGTGATCACCCCGAGTGATCGCACCCTCCAATACGCTATTGAGCACCTCGTTTTTGTCGCGAACTTTGATCGTGTGTTGCTCAATGAGACAATCTTCCGCCCTGACTTCGTACACAAATACCGGCTTCTTCTGGCCAGGCCGGCAGACACGTCCCCTTGCCTGCGACTCCCACGCCGCTTTCCACCACGGCCCACACTGAATGATGACATTGAAGCACTGTAGATTGAGGCCCTGTCCTACTGTAGCCCTGGTGGCAAGCATGACGTGGGGAGACTTAGCCTTGAAAGCCGTCTTGATGGCGAGGTGTCTATCGATGAGACCCAGTCGCCCATTGTACTCAATCTGCATTTCTGGGTCAAACCTGTTCCTGAGGGCAATCGCGACAATGTCCAAGAAGTAGATGCTTTCATCCACGATTAAAAATGAACGGTCGGGATATTGATCTTTGTGCTGGTCGACAACGTCGGTGATGACTCTCACCCGACGCGAGAGCCAGTTCTCGTCCTTCTCCAGTCGTTTCTTCCACCTAACAAGCTGGGCTGTCACTGCTTTGTTGCCTGCCTCAAACGTTTCCATAGCCTCATTGCGGCGCATGGCCTTAGCCAGGGCATCGCTTACAAACTTGAGCTCAACCAGCATAGGGTGGTACGCATACTGTTTGTCCTGTACAAAATGCTCCCGGCCCGAAAGCTCAAAGCCGGCTCTTCCGGCCTTTTTGAACTTGTGGAAGGCCTCGTTAGACCGCCTTCGATCCTCTGCGTCGAGAGGGAATGTCACGATGCGTTTTCGGTCAATGTCGGGGAGCTCCTGTTGAATTGTGCTCTGTGGTCGACGAAGGCTACAGGCGTCGAGCATCTGGATGTATCTTTCTCTGTGGAAACCCACAGGGAAATCAGGGCCTGAAGACAAGCTCGGGATGAACGCTGCCTGGAAGAGGAGGAAGCTGGTGATTGGATGGCCGTCGAGCATACTGAGAAGAGGAAAGCCATAACTCCACCTGTTATCCAGAGGTGTGCCTGTCATCATCAGACAGCTGTCGAACCGACCTCTAAGAGCCGAGATGGAATGGTACGTGCGGCTCTCTCGGCCTTTGATTGCATGGGCTTCATCGAGAATGAGCCATTCTCCCATTGGCCTCCGGGGCTCTTGTTCATATACGCCAGAGAGCAGGGTCAACATGGGACGTTTGGGTGGTCGGGTGGCTTTACCCTGATTATACGCGTCCACGCCTTGGACGAACTTGGAAACTCGCGTAACCTCTGCAGCGACATTAGAGTACGAAGTCACCACAACCTTGTATTTGCATAAGTCTGCAGGGGTCAAGGTCTCCCCGAGAAGGCAGATCGAGGGCATCTGGTCCTAGTGTTTGCCAGTATTGATAGGTTGAAGGCGTCGGTGCCGACATTGTCGGTAGTGCATACCTGTCCAAAGAAGTTGTGAATCTCATCCATCCACTGATGGCAACAGGAAATAGGAGCGACAATAATGCAGGGACCTTTGATGCTTCCACTCTTTGCAGTCGACAGGGCAATCGTAGACAGTGCAGATAGGGTCTTGCCAAAACCATGGGGGTCAGCCAGGATCATTCCCTTGAAACGAGAGTTCTTCGCCCAAAGTGCCGCTGCGACAGCACGCTTCTGGTGGTCGAAAAGGCGAACGGCAGGGTTTAATCCTGGAATGGGACCGGGGTCTGGTGCATGATGCTTCGAAACCTGAGAAGAGTCACGATTAGCATGGGGTAGTATGACATTGTCGGCATTGGTGACTTACAATATCATCGTGGATATCGTTGAAGAAGCGGACGAACTTCTGCTCATTGTAGCCCGAAGCTACGGCCAATGAATCCGTAGGCTCAGCTTCATGAAGGCTGCTGGTTTCGCTCGCACTCTCGTCACTAGATTCAGAGTCGCCGTCGCCCTGCTCATCCTTCTTCATATGTTGCGCTGGCACGGCCGTGTCATCTCTGGGATTGACAAAACCAGCACCAGGTTGTAGGCAACCAATCCAGTATGGAGGCGCGACCTCACCATGGCTGAGACGCGCAGTTAGAGCATCGATTTCGGCGACAATGTCGGGAATAGGGTCTCGTTGTTCTTCGCTCATGGTGCCGTTTTCGAGGCCCAGAATGTCGGAGGACGGGTTCGTGTAATTCTGAGTGCGAAATTCAAACTGCAGAGGTCATATCGGCTTTGGAGTAGGTCAGCGACGGCGTTTACGGAGACAGAAAATGAAAAAACGCGTACCAGGTATTGTTTTCAAGTGAAACAGTTAGCTGATATGTCAGCCGAAAGCCAAGGGGTAAGGGAGTCAGAGCCGTTTGTCTGGTGAGGCGACAGCTGTCAAGCAGTGTTCATCAGCTGCCCAAGGCTGCTCAGATGTTTCAAGGTGAGAATGCTATGAAAGAGAGGAATGAAAGGAAGAAAAAGAGAAGAAGGAGGATGAGAGGGACAAAGTAGTCATAGAGGCGGCTTCACGTGATTCAACGAGGGTCAGTGATTCAACGAGGGTCAGTGATTCACAGTGTCAGTGATTCACAGTGCTTCTGAATCAACTCTGTTGAGAAGTGGTTCGTAAACTTCTCGAAGAGTAACCAAGTCGTCGAAACTCTTGAGCATTCTAGGCTTATAGGGTGTCTATTGGAGAGAGTATAGAGCGCTTTGAAACAGGTATGGTTGATTTCAGTGTAACTATCTAGGTTGAGGGGCGGAAGACTTCTAAGATGTGATTGATCCAAAAGACTGAGATGTTGGAACGCAAATCTTTTAAGCTGAAATGAGAAACACTGAATAGGTTAGACGGCCGGGATGAACGTACCACTATTCGAAATCTCTCACGCCCTGAAGTCATCTCTGTGTTTTCAAATCATCCGGCTTACTCACTCCAATGTCTAAAATTATTGTGTTGACGCAAGTCGACCGTTTCGAAGTATTGTGTAGTCTTCCCAGGTCTCCGATGAACTATGATTCTGTATGATTCTGTTGGATGATAATCCGCCTTACTGGAGTGTAGCCTTTGTCAGAACATCAGATATCTCTCCTTGTTACAGAATGGTCGAAGAACGTCTAGAAACCGACTCTTCACAGGCAAAGATCGGATGGAACAAGACTTGAGTCTTGAGCTCCAGGAACAATGTGACTGATCATGCCAGATAAATCATTGCCAAGCTCTCCACTCAGCGTTTTCGCTGTAGTAATTGGTCAGGCATTTTGATGTAAGGTCCAAAGTTTGAGCAAGATGTCACATTGGCGGTGAATTGTTGAGCCGACGCAGTAGCACAGCGGCGCTCAAGTCGGTAGCGAGGCCAGACCCAGCAGTCTCATCCTCGCTCAGAATGAGGCAGAGAGTGCTAGGTATTCCCGAGTTTGGATGCTGGGTTTAAGAATGATGGACCGGTCAACCTAGAGCAATATATCACATTATAACCCTATCGTCTCTCCCATGTAACAACATTTAACGTTTTGGTCCTCATTCTATGACAACAGAGCCAGAGATATGCAAAAATTGGGCGCTTCCCAGGTAGCTGTATTACAAGAAATAAAGGAGAATTATGTGTGATATCCAGGAGAAACTCATCTGCATACAACACTAACGCTATTGATGGTTGTGAAACAGTCATTAAGTGGTGTTTAGATCAGGTGACTGCTACTCTAACTTCACCTTCTCGCATCTTTGCCTTCACCTTCTTGCATTTGATACACTTCATTTGCGATTAGATGATATCTCAAATAATTCCTACCTGAAATCCGATATTCATTTCTTACTGCCAGCTTCATGAAGTGCAATCGGCATCGGATTCCCGAGCCACTCTGCTCTCTGAGCTTTTCGTACAATTGACGCGAGCTTTTGCTGATAGGAAGTCTGAAGCTCGAATGTTCGGCCTGGGTGAATGGACTCCCTACAACGTTTCGCATGTCTCCCTTGATCTGCTCGATGATCACGTCCTTGGCATCGGTCGTCGCAGTTGTGCTTGTCTGTGTGCCGCTGCGGTTCCTCTTCTGGGGTCGACGACTGGGAGCGCCGCTCATTGCTAGCTTCAGCTTTGACAAATTGATGCTAAGATCTTCAAGATCCTTAATTCCGAAGCGCTCATCCTGTGTAGTCATCTTAAGATATTGACCAGGTCACTTCACTTCTCAAGTCGTTCGTCCGCCAAATCGACCCCGACCACCCATTCGTTGCAGAGACAGGAGAGCCTGGACAGAACCAACTACAACGAGAACGACATGATTGATGTCGCGTGGAACGGATTTGAAGATGATATGGGGCAAGGTGAGGATGAGGCAGGAGACCCCGGCTACCAAGATGAACCGATGGGAGATTACAATGACGATGCCTATGAGGAAGAATTTTAGGCAGATATGGAGTATGGATGAACAGGGCTAAATAGCAAAATCTCTCTTACACAGTTGAGAGTGCCAACCCTCCTCGTTTGCCTGGATCTGCTATTCAGGTTTCAGCCATCCATTGTTAATAGAACTTTGTACCTGTCCCGAGCACTCGGCATCTTGAGGATGACGCCATGATACATGTAAACTCAAGTAAGGAATTGCCAGGACCGACATTCACATCTAGTAGGACTGATCGAAGAACGCTGATTCTACTGAGGGCGCCCTGGTGATCCAAGAGGCTGCTGATTTGTGCTTGGTCTATCGCTTTGTGTAGCACAGTGAAGCCTCCCATAACTGTTCGCCCCGGAAGTGTGTGTCTACTTGCGTAGGCTGATGCACTAGGTTCGGCGTTAGTATGTTGCACATCTCCTTTAGACTCTAGTCTAAAGTGATCAAAGAATTGGATAATATCGTCATCATTTAGGGTAACTTAGGGTAATTTAGGATCCTAAAGCTTTGACTATTCCTACCTTCGTCTTTGGGGTTGAGCAGAAAGCCCCTGATGCCCAAGGGCTCTCTCACGCTTGACAGAAGCTCGCTGGATGCCTCTGAGCACTCCATAACGCATTTCCATGGTATCTCGAAGCCAGCCAAGGCAGGTGCCGGCTAACCGCATGTCTTTGAAATGAGGGTGCATGATTTTATGCTGGAGCTCAGTTGCGATGCCGTGCTGCTCCATGTAGCGGAACCAGGCGGAGTTATCGTCCTCCCAGACATCATCCTTGAGGGCATCCCCTGCACCGCCCTTCACCCAGTCGATGAATGCAACTTCGAGAGCGATCTCATTGTCAAAGTCGATCTCACGAATGATGGGCCGAGCGTTCCAATCGCTCCAGATGTCCCTCGCTTTGTCGCTGCTGAAACCGACATACTCGATGGTTGCTTTCGAGATGAGCTTCTCCGGGACAGTCACGAATGCGTCAGGGCGGGATTCAGTATTGATATCGAGAGGAATGTGTTTGTTCTCTTCATCACTTGTGCGATTGAGGAGGCACTTGTGTATCTGGATAGAGCCGTTGGGTGGGTTGGGAAGGTTGACGAGGTCACGATTGATCAGCTGGGCTGCATCTCCAGGTGCCAGGTTCTCCCCGAGGGCGCTGTTGCGGCTCATGGCCTGATTAGGTAGGAAGGATTCACAGACTGTGTTCTGTAAAAGGTGTGGCCTGCAAATGAAGTCATGCTGGAGAAGGTTTGAGAGATTGAAGGTGGTGATGTGGTTTAACCCTACCTTATATGAAAGATAAAGTGGACCAGTCAGGGGACTTTATTCGGCCAACATCCAAGTTAAGTTATTGTTTAACTTTGTTGCATTGAAGAGACTTTGGTCCCCTTCGGTGTCATTCGTAGTTGGGACCTGTGGCTGAGAACTCATGACTACTACATCGAACGACCCATAGGGGGGCTGATACGCCGCCAAAAATGTCGACATCCCTGACGGAGCTCTCAGTCGAAAGTGGCTTAGATGGCGGTGATGGAATTCCAGGTTCTGAAGTATTTGAGAATTATGCTCCGCTGTCACTCTAGCTAGGACTACAAAGAGGCGATTCAGCTCGAGTAAATACGCACAAATTCGTGTTGGTCACCGTTTTCTTTTTCAAGATCTCGATGGGCAAGGATGAAAATGAGGATGATATATCACTGCTTTTGGGGTATGAGTGTGATTTGAAGTTGAAGGCCACTGCCTGCTTTTGTATTACCGATTCCGAGTTTGACATGTCTACCATTAGCTAGCGTTC
This sequence comes from Fusarium nisikadoi, assembly GCA_013623555.1. Classification (NCBI taxonomy): domain Eukaryota; kingdom Fungi; phylum Ascomycota; class Sordariomycetes; order Hypocreales; family Nectriaceae; genus Fusarium; species Fusarium nisikadoi. The sequence goes on from JABFFB010000091.1 coordinate 48,273, forward strand.
CCTTTTCGAGGTCTCCCTCGCTCCCCCGTCCTATGACCCTTAAGATGCTGGCGATGTTCGACAATTTCATCAGTGGCATGGCCACAAATACATCTGTAAGGTCCTTTAACAGTGCATTCCTGTTGGTCCAGATGGATCAAGTAGGTGTCTTTTCGCCCATTAGAATATCCACACTGGCAGAAATAGAGAGCCCCGGAATGTTTGGTGTCTCGATGCCGCTTCAAGGACCTTTCGGTTTTAAATGACGAATACTCGCAGCCGTCTTCCGAGCAACGGAAAGGTCCAGGTTTGGGAGGGGAAGTGATTTTGTGATAGCTGTTCGAGTGTTAGTGTTCAAGCTACTAGGAGCTAGATAGCAAAAGGTGTATGAGCAGGTAACGTGAGTACTCGTACTCTCACAAATTTGTGCGTAAACGTTGAGCTGCCTGGGGTGACTTGAGATATGCGAGGAGAAGAAGAGGAGGAGCAAGAACAGATGAAGGACTACTGTCGTACCTAGCTGGTAGCGGATAGGTAGCATTATTTACCGGAGTTTTCGGTGATAAGCGTCTTAGTGGTAATGAAGGTTGCCGGCGTGGAAGAGACTCATCTGTCGCTTCCTCACGGGACCTTTTATGAGAAGTGAATGATTGGGGGTGAAAGAAAGAAACATTGTTCGGATTCCGGGGACTGACCACTGGCATTGGCTCATTGCAAGGTGGTTGTGAGTCGCCGTTTAATTCCAGAAGGGGGCTGGGTTGGAAATGATGTACTGAAGATAAAGTACCGCCCAGGCCATGGGGATCGAATCCTGGCAGTAAAGGCCAGGAAAGTTGTGAATCGCCATGAGGTTCCTGAGGGGTGTTGACAATTGGACCCGTTTCCGGACCAAGATAAGGGCTTACACTTATCTTGTTAATATCAATACCGGCAAAGTAGTCTCGTTGATATTGTTGATTGTAACTCAAACTGGATCATGTGTGGCATTTGCAGCATATCCACAGATGCACCCCTTGATGCGCCGCCGATATTTGTAGTTTCGCATAGCCATGACGACCACGTGGCTCAGCACTTCAGTTGCGGAAGGGTTATGACTTGTTGTGATTTTGCTTGCAAATGGATTGTAGTTTCCTTCCTCAGAACAGAGGATGGAAGATGGTAGTAGCGTATTGATCAAGAGAGGCGGCGGGTGGGCGGTTGTCTGAGGATCACAATTGCTTTCACGGCGACGAGGAAGCGTTTTTATGTTTAAGTCAAAAGTGACAAAGACAGCGCGTACCGTAATCTCAACAGACCGCCAAAATCATAGGCTGAGTTTCCAATTCGCTGGTCGTCTAGGACTTGTCTGACCGACTGCAACATGGCTTGAAAAGTTGAACGAGGGCCATTTATCTGATTGGTGCAATCTGAGAAGCAGGTTGTGCATTACCATGGATAATGGCCCAATCAGATAAATGGCCCTTGATCACTCGGACGTAGAGAGTATGGGTTTAAACGAACGAGGAAATATAAGATTAGACAGTGTTGTGCTTGTAGGGGGGTTTCCTGTCAACGTCACCCAGCATATAATAACCATGCAGCCTCACTTTCAACCTGCTGTGACAGGAATTTCCTTAGTCGGAGAAATAATCTCACGGAAGAGATGGAGGTGAATTAATGTCCCCTTTTTATGGTTCAAGCTGACATTGATAGCCGTATCAGCATACGGCCACTGGCAATGCTCGCCACGTATTGCAATTGTCTGCGGATGATCCTGACAATAAGAACGTCAACGTCATCTTGGAAGATGATGATATCAAAGGACCCACTGCAAAGATAGGAGCCTTGATTAGAAGAGAAAGACACGCCGATGTTTATTCCGTTCATCAACCTCACAGTGGTATCAGGGATCCAATTTCTGAAGCTCGTGCTTTCATTGTTGACGGTGTCCCAAGAAAGTTGAAAAGACATCGTAACCGTTGCATTCAACGCCTAGGGCCACGAACATGGCTAACTGCGCCATGTCGTGGAGCCAAGGTTATCGCGTACATTGTCAGCAACGATGACGATGGTAACAAAGTTCAAGGAGGAGACTCACTCGAGATCTCCAGAAACTTACCAGGTCAGTCTCAAGTGTACATGCAGCGCTTGGTCAAAAGACTAACAGATTAACAGCCCAGGATAACAAGGAAGAGTACAGACGGGAGGCAACACGAACACGACAGTTAGAAAGACGACGAGTGAATAGACAGAGAGCAAGTCCAAAGAAAGACCCGGAGATTTCACCAGTTTCTCAAATTCTAGAACCCGTCATAAAAGATCAGACACTGAACGAGCCTCAAGACACTGCAATTAGGGCCTCTATCCTATTGTACATCTTCTATGACCACAAAGGCAACTTTCGCTCAACCCAGGAGCCATACATTCCCGATGCTTGTAGACAGCCGCCACTCCTCCGCCTTATGTCCTCCTTGATGTTTGCTCATCGCCAGACGCACGCCTCAAGATCTGGCCATCAAGCGTCCAAGGAGGACTCTGACAGAATCAAGCAATTAGAGGACCTAGAGGAAAGACTGTCCCAAATGACTTATCGGCAGCTTTTTTCAGGAATCCACTCGACACTCTCAACCCTTTCGGCATCGGATCTTCGTTCGGTCCAGAGTACTAATCACCGGTTTGACATTATGCGGCATATGCAAGCTACTATTCCAACCCTTATTCGAAATTCTCGGCGCCGGAGCACTGGAGCATGAGCCTAACAGCTATATCTACAGATATTGGACGGGGTGAAGGTAAACCGACGCTGTACAACAGTATATCAAATTGTAAAGGGTGATAACCCCCTCTAGTTAGCGTACGTAGCGAATAACAATGCTATTTGCAGACGCTTGCTTGCCTGTGTTCATGAGTTATTGTCCAAGCAAGATGTAGCTTACGTGGTTCATATCGTGTCCTCTACCTGTGTCGGTAGCCTAAAGTTTAACCTTAAAAGCAGCAATCCTATCTATAGCTTATGCGGTTCAGAGTGTGAATAGCGACCGGAAGAAATTCCATAAATACACTTCATTTCTATTCATAGTAAGTATTCTATGTAGAGAACGCCAGCAAGGAAGGATGTTGAATCATCTTCCTCTATCCTAAGAATTTCTGTGTTAAAACAGGATTCTGCACAAACGTATTCTCCTTGTTCAGGAGTTTAAGTAGGGTCGATGTTAATATCTCCCTGCGATAAAAAGCCCCTTGTTGAAAGAAAGCTTCCTCTTGTGATGATAATCACATAGCGCCCTGCTTCGATTTCCACGTCAAGTACTTGAAGTGGCGGAAGCGGCTGCTGGCCAAAATCAAACAAACATGAACATAACACGCATAAAGAATTCAAAAGAACACCAATATCTCCAACCAATTTAAAAGACAACGGATTTCAGTTTCAAGTTTTTTTTGCTCAAGAGGTGAAGAAGGAATTCAACACAAAAATCAGTAACACCAAATCAGGTATAAAAAAAAAATAACATATACAACATTGTCAAGCCAATAAAGCATGTTCTCTAAACAAAGGAAACCCATGACAAGATCATCGAATAAGTTCTCAAGGATTCGCGAAACATCGAAGCAATGCGCAATGATAGGTCAAACCGTAGGGAAGTGATATATAGAAGTGCAAGCGCTCAAGAATACTTCTTGTATCTGCTGCATACAAGTGACCACACGACGCATCAAGGTCGCGCTGACGCCATTGCGTTCCATTTACCACATAAACCTATAGGTTAGTTCCAGAAGTTCAGATTCTTCCGCTGCTCATCTGCGGTTGGTTGCTTTTGGCGGTCTCCCCCTCCGCTTTTTACCACACCTTTCGATGTGGTGTTTGTGTGCGCTGAGTTGTCGAACTGCATTACCGCATGGGCATCGATAAAGGCCATGGCCAATGCAGTCGTTGTTCTCCAGGTGTTTATAATGCTTGTCTTTTCTTCCATGTTGTCTGCCGCAGCGACAAATGTACACGGCGCTTAGATGGAACTCGGTCAGATGCCGCTTCAAGGATCTGTCGTCCTTGAAGGTCTTGCTGCAGCTTGCCCGACCGCAATGGAAGGGCCTCGAAGTAACATGAGACGAGACAAGATGGATACTGGTACTTGTTAAATTAAGACCATCTACTGCATTGCACGGTGGTTACTTACTAAAGAGAATCCATGTCATTGCAGGACTGCCGACAGAAGTCACAGCTGAGTTGAGCCGTGTTTGAGGCAGGACTTAACGCAGACGATCGGGAGGATCTCCTCTCGTACCCACTCGATGTTGGGGAGATTGAAGTCTGAGCATCGCTGCTCGGAGAGGTGCACACGGGAGGCGAAGGGTCGGGTTGTTGACAAGAAACCAAGCTATGGGCAGTTAAAGGATGTAGATTGTTCTGGGACAGGTTTGAGGCTCCTTGCATAGGTTCAAGAAAGGTATCGGGTTCGATGACGGGGGTTGATGGGCTATTTGATACCTCCACGTTGAATACATCGTCTTGGAGTGCCAAGAATGTAGGGTCTGTATCTAGCGCTCCGAAGGTATCGTGGTAATTGTCCAAGTCAAAGAAGCCATCAAGGATATCGTTCTTTTCAACACTAGGCAAGGGCCAAAATTCAGTCTCCCATTCGAGATTGAGAAACCATTGCGCATCGTCGATGCCGCTCGTCCAGGGTTCTAAGTGATGATCATCGTGGTCCTCCGGAATAGGTGGAGCGCCAAGGCTAAGCTTGGCGCGGACACCTGCCCGAGGAGAACCTTAGTAGGTAGGTAGGTAGTCTGGTATCTGATAGGAAGAGGATCGAAATTGTACAGAGTTGAAGATGTTGTCGTTATCTAGGTAGCCCCAAGAGTCGAGGCAACTGGTCCCATTCAACTGAGGACAACCTGTGCTGAAGAAAGTTCAGATTGCGGAGAAATTGGCGAAAACCTGATTAAATAAGTGTCCGTAATCCACGGGGTCAGCTGAAAATGCTCTTTCAAGGTCATACGTGGCCCACCCAGGGCCAATTCTGTGATTCGCTAACCGGAGCGGTACGTATATCTGACATGCGGCTGGAACAGAGATATATTCCTGAAGGGGGGCTTGTTGATTCGGATAGTAGGATAGGAGGGCCATTTACCTCATTCACCAGTTCCGGGACAGAACCGTGCATATCTTACAGGGTCTCGAAACACCGTCTCTTTCTGAGTCTTTTGGATTCGCCAATCAGAAATATGGCCCCGAGATAGCCTCGTACTGTTCAACTTATCATAGGCAACCCTGTAAATGCGCATACAGTTCACAAATACGAAAAAAGGCCCTGATGGAGCCGTTAATGGTTGGACCAATAGCGAAACTGGCCCTAACGGCTTTGTGATAAGTAGCAGTTGAGACATTCTGGGCAGATAGAAGGAGTTACAGAGAAACATCCAATACGAAAAATGGCCCATGTCAAGCCAGGTTGAATTAACAACGCGGCAATGTCTTTTACCTACCTAAAATGCCTTCAAGAAAGCGTCAGAATGGATATATAAGACGGCGTTCATCACAAGAATGAGCTTTTCTCCTAGCACTCCAGTGTCACCATAACTACCAGCCTATTTCTTAATTGGAATTGTCACTTCTTGCCTGTCTCTGTTTTCTCTCTTACAATAAAGCCTTCAGAATGCCATCGTCACAGAAAAATGCCACTGCCGAAAAGAAAGCAACTGGTCCAGGCGAACCACAGAACCCTAAGGCACATGGGAGTAAAGAACAAGGTGAGCCCAGTCCGCCATGGAAAAGACACATAGCAAATCTAACACCGATCTGGACTACATTTCACCAATGTTAGAATGGTTGCGCCAGAGTGACAAAGATGAACCGTGGAGGGGCTTCACGGTCGTGGCAACGGATAGGCAGAACTGGCAGACCCATGGTTACTCAGCTCAGGATCGTTCTCAGACCTGGAGTACACAAGCAGAGGCTGGATCTAAAGAAGAGTCATCCACAGGATAAACATGACAACAGTGGGATTGAGGACAGGGCAGGTCATCATAGAGCATCACTGACATGTTGGGCAAGCCAGCACGACAAATGTTTGAAATCAAATTCACTTTATTGCTATCCTTTTCGACTAGTCCTCCCGGGCTGCCATTGTTTTCGTCGTTGGGAAATTGATGTAACAAAGGTCTGCCCTACAAGCGAAACCAGGGTCTCCTCTCTCCACAGGAGAAGTAGGCCGTAGATGACCCCGGAACTACCTTGACCTAGAAGGCAAGGTGAATAAACCAGCTCAAATCGCAGACACACAAGCATATGTGTTCTTCCACAAATCGGTGCAATCCTTACCAACTGCAGGATTCCACAGCGCAAATTGTGCCATGGTGATCTTGTAGTGGTGCAAAACGCCGTGGCACGTAGTCCCGGCACCGATGTAGTGGAATTTGACACAGTTCTCCACCATACCCTGCTGGATAGGTGAAGGCGTCGTGAATCCGTCGCGGCTGGCAATGACTGCTTTGCTAGACTTGGTGTTTGTCGTTGGAGATGAAGTATAGCCATTGACGGAGACGCATGCGTATGTCTCTGCCCACATGTTGGTGCAGTCCTCTCCAAAGGCAGGATTCCACTCGATGAAGTCGGCAAGAGAGATCTTGTAATGATCGAGAACGGTTTTACAGGTGGTCTTGGAAGTAATGTAGTGGAATTTGTTGCAGTTTGCCACCATGCCTTCTTGGATGGGTTGTGGGGTTTGGACGCCACCTCCAGAAGGATCATCCGCAGGAGAGGGCTCTTGAGGAACAGTAGGCTTTTCAGTGGACTCTGCATCAGAATCAGGTTTTGAAACATACTCTCCATCAGAAGGGGCGTCAGGCTTCTTTTCGGGCGATGTCTTAGGAGCGGACGTAGGCTTTGTCGTTTTGGAAACAGCACCAGTTGGCTCGTCCTTGTCGGCAGTCCCATCGACACAATAATTGCCATATGGGTCAAGCCTAGGACACTCAAGACCGGGATTCAGCGCCTTGAGCTCATCCAAACTCATGCTCCAGTCTTCGGCGAAGGTCGAGCATGTCTGGCCACGGAGAGGGTAAGTTTCATACTTGCACTTCACATCTCGACGAGAAGGCATGGCAAGAGCGTAAGGTCCTTGAAGGACGAGGCTCGTAGCCAGGAGTGTGAAGAAAATCATCTTGTTAGCTTGGGATGGTTGGGAAGGGGATGAAGAAATGAGTTCAAATGTTGAATGGTAACAACACGTTTACTGATCTGGCAGGCCCTTCTTATACCTTTCAACCCCCGCAGCAAAAAGTTATGTTCTAGGTTTTCCAATCAGTATTTATAACGCAGTAATTGGCCATAAATTATAACAGAATGTCTAAATAGTGAGTTGGATGTGTTATTTGTGGTTGAGGCCTGTGGCTGAGAGCTCTCAATCACGACACAGAACTTAGCTTCATTCCCCGCAGCATGGAGTTAAACTTGTCATGATGATGAATACCTTTAGTCTCGCCACTCTGTGTCCGCTGGCGATAAAGGCTTCCCTGATTGATCATCACTGTAGACTATAGTTATTTTTTAAGGTTATTGGTTACAATGTTAACTTAGTTGGAACATTTCAACCAACAGGAGCTGGGAAGGCTATTAGTCAGGCCGGAGTAGTTGTTAGGTCGCGGGCCGAAGAGGAGCCGCTGGGTTCTACCTGAGACTTATAAGAGTGAGTTGCAAATGACTGCCAGATACCAGTGGCCTTATTGTTCAATAGCATTGGCGTCCATGACACAAGGTGGCGGTAGTTGTGACACTGACGCCGAGTCAGCTTTTAGGGATTGAAGTCTTGAAGTGCATGCCTCACAATCCCTCGGAGACCATACCTGTTGTTTTCTCTTACTGAAATTCCAAGATTGTATCTTTTCCTCAACCCACTATTATTTATTAGATATGGGATTATGATAATGCGGGGGAGTTTGATTGTTTTTACGGAGTATTAGAAGAGAGTTTGGCAACGCCGATCTTTATTGGATGTCGGGCGACACACGTGGCATTCATGCTGGGAGTCGTGGGGTACCTCGTATAGTTTAAATCTTTTTCTCTTCCTCCATATGCTTGGGATAGTAGCTTGATTCGTCAACGACCTGAAGTGCTTATTACAACAGATTGTAAAATTGTATATTTTGAATAAGTTAATAAATTTAATTAATTAATTAAATACATTATATAATATTTTAAACTTATTAAATATTTTGAGTACTTTATTATAAAGGCTTCCTATAATATAATTAAAATTAATCTCTTTAAAATCTGAATAACTAGTAATCTATAAAAAGATAAAGATTAAAGGTGTATGAAGAAAGGCTGAGCATGTAGGTGATTTCTATTATTAATCTCATGCAGTAAATTATATTGTTCGTAAATCAAAGGGTGAAGGATCGGCTTAGCGTAAGACCAACTGCTACCTTGGATGTTTGAACTTCTGGATTTTACGAGTTCTCAAGGGGTTCCATCTGCCGGACCCCACCATTGACGAGCCGGCGAGTCATGATCTGGGGAATTGCCCAGTCCTAGACACAAACGTGGCTCTGATGTGACGCAAATAACAATCAATGAGCCCCCCACCGAGTACTTTGGATCGTGTAAGCTCTTGGTAAAGCCCATGGTTGGTTTACAAAATATGCCGAACTGCCGATACACGAAAAGACTAGTTGCATTGACTACTCGTATACGCGTTGGGGGCTGTGACTTATGGGATAACAAACTAAGCAGTCTTGGAAATAGATACTGATGTTTATGCTTATTTCTCACCTTAACTATGACGAAGCAATATACAGTGGTTGCACTTTCAGCCATAGGTATCAGCTGCAAATGGCTACATCCTTGTTTCCTCTTGTATTGAGCGTCTATTGTAGTGTTGCTCAGCCCACCTCAGTTCTGCGTAGTTCCCATCGCTGTACTCTGTATCCGTATAAACCTCATATACGTGGATATGGATTCAGATCCTGGCCCGCATTAATTGCGATAGCCACGCCATCTCCACAAAGGTCCCACTTCAACAGCCGCCTTATAGCCTTACACGCTGGGATCAATCGCATCATCGCAATGGCTTTGAGTTTGAACTAGTAATCCTTTGCAATCCTTTGTGCATAGAAATTCCATACATGGACTTCGATAGTGCTGCGATGCCAGGATTCATCTCGCCAAACGCTCATGTCAGCTGCCATGTTCAGCATAGTACCAAGAGACTGAACCATGCAAACAAGCAAATCCATATATATATATATATGCTCCCTCTTGCGTAGTAGAAAGGCTTCAGAGGCAAGTATTCATCGGCTCACTTGGCTCTACCTGCTCATACCCCAGTTTATCCCTCACAAAGCATCCTTGCCATGAAGCCCACGACCGCTCTTTTGGCTCTTGCCGCCGCGGCAGAGGGCTCACCTCTGGTCTCTAAGCGGGACCCTGACGATATCTTCAAAGACAAGAATGCGTTCTGCAAGAGCTGGGACTTGACGACCGCCGAGGGCGTCGATAAGCTCTGGGAAGAGACAGCTGCGGGCGTATCTCTTGAGCTATTCATCAAGAGCCAATGGGGTAAGCATTTCACTCTTTTACTCACCACCAACCTGACAATAGAATGCTAACTTTTGTCTCCAGAGCACCAGAATCACTGGGTCAAGAACCTGGAAAGTCAGGTGATGGGCGGCACTGATGGCAAGTCTGGTGCCAGCGGCTGCGCTCTCCTCGGGACCAGCTGCGACCCCATGGGCGGCATCGGCTGCGAAGAGCAGTTCGACAAGTACGGTGCCACATCTTTGGGCAAGAACTCGTACTGGACCTTTCAGGCTGTCAAGGGCCTGCACGGCAAGTTCGCCGAGTTGCACCGCCAGTTGACCACCGAGACTCTTATCAACGGCCTCAAGATCGGGCAGATGGTCAAGGACTTTGGCGGAAACGAGAATAATGCAGGCAATATGAGGGGCTGGCTTGCAGCAGCCGCGAGTATGGGCGGTACCCTTGGTGGCTTTGTCCCTGGAGTGGTAGGTTACCCCTTCTATCCAGTTCCAATCTTCTTGTTACTAACTATCACTATTACAGGGCTCTGGCATCTCTGCCGGCATGAGTATTATTTCAACTATCATGACTCGTCTCGCCGCGAGTGACGATAAGGATAATAGCGCCGCTACTATATCAGCTGGCCTTGCCGACCTCTTCAAGGCTGCCTCAGTCAAGCTCGAGGACACCCTCCGAATCGCTACCGGAGGCGGCATAAACGACGACGAGTACAACTCCCTCCCCGCTCCCAAGTGGGACACTTACGAGACCAAGATCGCCAAGTTCTTCAACGGCGGCTGGTTCCTTCTCGACGACGACGTCGAGACCGTCCGCGTCACCCTGGGCTCCATCACCAACAACATCCAGAAGAAGGTCGCCAACGACGTCATGAAGGCCTCCAAGCTGAACCTTGTTGCCGACAAGCTTGGTGACAAGAACTCCCGCGAGTCTTGCGGTACTTCCACCGGTCGACAGTGGCTCCCGCTCCGTGACGGCGAAGAGTACTGCTGGTACATTATGAGAAACGATCCCAACCCCGTTCGTGAGGGAGAGTGGACCGAGGTTGGTGCCGATATCTACGAGAAGATGGCGTCGTATGGTCTTGGAGATCGCGAGACCTACTACAAGGCCCTCATCGACTGCGCTCTGAACAAGGGCGACAGTGATCAAGTTGACACTAGCCATCTTGTCCAGGGAGAGATTCCCCGATGTTTCTTCAACATGCCTGCTGTATTTGTTGAGCATGACACCGGAACTGGCTGTGGAAGCCCCTTCGACAAACAGGACTGCGACTACCGCAAGGGTACTCCTCTTAAATGAGCTGGAATAAACACTCCCTACTATTTTTTTGCTACCTACCTATTATACCTACCTTTCAGAGATGAGATGAAAACATGTACATATTTCTTTAGGCAGGCTATGTACATATTGCCTTTTAAAACCTAAAGTTAACTGGGCATTTTTAGTGGGTTGGCTTGATATATCTCGCTGAGATGTCACAAGCTTTTAGCATCAATCAATATTTCTTTAGGCCTATTTTATCAGTATTGCCCAGATTTTATTTCATACGTTTCTATTTGAGTTGAGATTAAATTAGTAGTCATCCCAGCCCTTCTTGTTTCGTTGTTGGAGTCGCGTAGCAGCAACGGCCGTGGCCATGTGTAAATTGAAGATGAGCTGTTCACTCTTCACTTCCCAAAGATTCAGAATTAAGCCCGATCAATCTTTGTCTGTGCTGGTGAACCAGAAATGAGGTGATCAACCTTTCCCAATTATCGAGGTCGGCATCTGCCAAAGGACTCTTATCGATTGTTCAGAATCCAAAGAGGTAAATCATAGGAGGTACGACGAGCTCAGCAACAGCGGCGATCTTGAGCCATGCTGGAGTCCAGCCCAGACTCAGCCCAGAAGTCAAGCGACCAATCCCAGCCAAGAACATGGCAGTTCCGAGCAAAGAAAGAGGAATCTTTCTCTCCTGGAGATTACTACTCGCCCACCAGAGCATCATTCCATATCCACTCCAGATCGCTCCCAAGAATCGAAGCTGGTTGTCCACGAAGGCGAGGGTTGGGGTTGGGAGGAGAGCTCGCTCCGATTCGGGTATGATGAGTTTATGGCCGGTCATCAGATCGACTGTTCCGGTGAACATGGAGAATATGGCGAAGATCTTCAATCCGCCAGCGAAATATTTCGAAGAGCCGTATTCGGACATGGTTATGGAATGGATATTATTAGTTTTATATAGTAACAAAAATAATCTTGACGGGCGTGAATCAAACACTGACTACACTATTAATTGCGACTCTGAACTTCTCTTATACCCAGAGAATGTGTTTCAGACACCTTGAATTGAGAAGCCTTATTTGCCGTGCTTACACGTTATGCTGACAGCCCGGAAATCCCGTCGGCATCACAACGAATGCCGAAAGATGACAGCTTTTCCCACATTGGGACAATTATGCGCCAGGTCCCACAATGTACTGACTGTTTTAAGTCAAGGCGTCCTTCAGAGTCATAAAACCCAGTATTTACCTCAATCAGACGGGAATACTTGGAAGCCGACGACCGATCCAGCAGGATACTAAGAAAAAATTTAAATATTCTCGACTTTTCTTGGCCACTAGTAAATAAATGCTACTAAATGGTCGCGACAAACATAAATATAATACTCAAAGTCTACAAGGCACAAGGCCCGCTTGTCAATTCCACCTAAATGGCCTGCTGAGATGTCGTGACTTCATACGTGACCCGAATTCCCCGCTCCCCAAGGTCATTGTGCTGATTCCTTCTAAAGTCTGGCCCCAAGATTGATTCATCGCTCTGGTCGTCGCTCCGGACTCTCTCCGTGGGCTTGGAGTAGATCCTTGTCTTTGTAAAAGGGCCCTTGATGCCAATCTTCTTCTCATATTCAGCAACCTTGCAGTCCTCGCTGCTCTGGTTCCTGTCTGGCGCGTTGCTATTGATATAACTGCCTCCGATAGTTTGCAGCGGGTATGAGCCGCCGGCACTGTGTTCCTTGTACTTGCTGCCGTCTCGGGATGTCCATCTGTCGAGATATTGTTTGTATAGAGGTCGGCAGACAGGGATACCGATGCAAACCATTGTCACGGCAATTTCGGCTGCTGACCAGACAATAAGACCAACAGTAGCTTCTGTAGAAGAAAAAGAAGTCAGCCAAGGCGTTGCTGGGGTTGATGCTCGTGGATGGCTTACTTGTGTAATTTGGACTTGACAATTCGGGAACCTCTAGAGTTCGCTTGATACCACAGGCACCTGCGCTGGAAAAACAGTTAGCGTCAGGATATCTGAGAATATGGGGGAGGGTACTTACATAACTCCGAGACTCAGACTGCAAAGAATAACAATCTTTTCTCTCTTATTCATCTGCAGAGCCCAGATAAAAAGCCAGGGGAAGCCAGCAAAGAAGAAGTCGACAATGACACAAAGGACTGTAGTCATTAGCCTAAGCCCTAGAAATAAATTACGCAAGTACTTACTACAGAGAGTCATTGAAACAGGTGTTGAGTCAATTGTGCACTTTCCTGGAACTCGCCGATCCCACAGATACTTTGGAGGAGTGCATTGTAGCCAGAAGACAAAACAAGTCGAGATTGATGCGCCAGCTAGAGCAGCCATGCATATCCAGATAGCGATCTTATGCCATGCGTCCTTTACAATTCGAAGTAAGAATAGTCCGAGTGACCATTTGGCAATTGCCATGCCGACGACAGCAAAAGTTTGTCCGATGGCTTCAAACAGAATAGCGAAGGGCAAATCGTCGGGGTTGCGGGCTACAATGTCGGTGATGTTCTGCCCAAAGCCATAATGCGCCGCTGTCGTCGTAAAACTCGTGTAGAATAGGAGAAAAACCTAGCAATTGGGGCACGCATCAGCGATGATCGGAAGGCCAGAGGTGAGGTTGAAAGGCAACTTACAAACGCCAGGTTGAAGACATGATCATCAATACCAAATGACTGGACGACGACAACCCGAGTGTATAATCGCAACACAACAAAGATGAATACCACAACAGTCAATGCCCACATCACGCCAATGACCCACGGCCCATCCCCTCCCATAGCCATCGTGTGCGTGTCGTTTGCTGGTGACAGCTCGTCGATGCGTGTCGAATGTGAAGAAGCGCAGATGAGTATACAGAGGTCACCGACGTGACTAACATGCCTTGGGTACGCAACTGTTTAGCCGAAAGGCAGAGCTCCAGATAAGATATCTGTCGAGGGAAAATCGTTCATTATGATCTTTCAGAAAGGGAGCGGGACCGCAGTTACAGAAAGTGAAAAGTAACCTCGACGGATCCGATACGGCGTACCCGATGCGAATAAACTTGCGAAGGGGTCTCTAATCTCAGGTATCCTCTTTATTGTAGATCTTTCACGGAGATAATGGCTAACCGGGTCATTCAGCTAAGGGAATAGGCGAGCTGTCTTTTTTCCCTTTTCTTTTTGCCTTTCAATTGACATGATATGACAAGACTGGCAATCTCGCGAAGCATGAGTTCGTGCTGAACCAACAATAGCTGCCCCTCTCGTTTCCAAGTCCCTGTATGTCGGCTGTTGGCTATTGTTGGTCTGAAAGTGGATTCGGTGCCCCTGTTCTACTAAGAAAGACCATGGCCGCATCTCAATACGGAGAGATTTTAGGACGATCCGAGCGGTTCATGTTGTTTGATAAATAATCTTTGCATTGATTGGTCTAAGCTGATTCCCCGGTTCGCATCAGCCCCGCAAACCCGCACTTGCATATACGAATCAGAGACGGGAACTTGGTAAGATACCCTTGTCAACGTACCCGGAAGCCACCCGTCTCTACCTTCTGAATATTTATGCCCCTGACTGCGTAGTTTGCGTAACCAACAACGCTCTGCTGCAAGCAAAGAGGAGCCTATGACCGGCGCGATTTCCGAGTCGCTACGGATAGAGTTCATGACCTCGACCGTCTCAGCATGCGAATAGAGTTCATGACCTTGACCCTTTCACTATGGAATGCTGCCTTTATTGTCCAAGGCAGGTGATATAGGGGAAACATGAATGTTTCTCTATGCTATAACTGTTTAAATGGATGTGGTTTTGAACAACTTTTGATAGCGCTGACAGCTCAATGGACTAGCAGCCGCAAAGCAGAGAAAACGATCGTGCTTGTTTAAGGCGGCCTTAGGGCCATGGGAGATCTACGGCATAAGTGCCTGGTCGCTTCCGCGGGTGGAGTAGACACAGATACTCAGGGTTCGGTCAGTATCCGTACCCTGCTGTTATTGTCTGGCTGTTGGCTGGTAGTCTTATCTGTCTGAGCGTTGCGCATTGCGGACGCAACGGCCATTAGTGGTAACGTCAAAAACGGTACCGGGCTAGGAATGGGCCGTCTTGCATAGACTAGTTAATGCATCGCTTCAACTACGTGGCACACGCCAAGCATTGTGATGGATGGACCCTGGAAGCATGGCTTGCGCATGTAAACGAAAAGACCGGGTTGGGCTTCTTTGGATATGCTGGTATCAGAACATCACATCTAGGTTGGTATTGAAGGCTCTGTTAATCAGACCAGATCTATTACCTGAGTCATAAATGACAGACGCTGGTTCCACCTATCGTCTCGGACCTACGGCATCCCATACACGAGTGGCTTCATTGCACCATTTGCTTGCATACAGTATTCATCATAACCCCGGCTCCATCCCCCCAGTAGATACTCAGTAGCAGTGCAACCAACATTGAAGAACCGCTTCGGCTCCGCGTCGTGGGGGATCCTGGCGCAAACCGCCGTCGGGACCACTCCCCCCGAATGTATATAGCCATTCGCAGTCTCTCATTTCCAATCCAGGGCAGCCTTACAGATAGTGTACGTTCCATTGGCAAGTTCTCTCTTGTCTCCCACGATGAGTTCCGCTGATAGTACCTCTTACTTGGCCGCGCTGGTCCAGCGCTCGGACTGGAAGAGTCTCGGCGTGGCTGTGGTTCTTGTTCCTATTCTGAGTTTTGTCGCGTGGTGGGTTGCAGCTTATTTCGCATCCCCGCTTCGAAAGTATCCTGGCCCTCCACTGGCTGGTGAGGAATGCCTTTTCTCGTCGTAAATGATAGGGCTAACATTTCTCAGGCTGGACTAACCTATGGCGTTTGCGCACGGTGATGAAGGGTAGCTACCATGTCAAGATCAAGGAACTTCATGAGAAATATGGCCCTGTTGTTCGCATCGGTCCCAATACCCTGGACTTTGATATTCCTGAACTGATCAAGACTCTTTATGGTACGGATGGCAAATGGAGAAAGGTACGTACGCTCTTCTACATCATTCGCCACTATAGTCTGCATGTTGACTGAGTGCCCTTGTTCCAGACCGAGTTTTACCACAACAACAGCGCTGTCATCGATGGCAAAATCACCTATCATCTGTTCAGCACGACTGATCAGGTCGAACATGCCCGCATGAAGCGCCCCATTGTCAAGTACTATTCCCAAAGCAGTGTTATGGGTCTCGAGTCCCTCTTTGATGGTTTGATCGGCGACTTTTGCGGTCATCTCGAGAAGAGGTTCATGAGTGGATCTGAACCTAAAGCTTTCGACTTTGGTGAATGGATTGGCTTTTGTAAGCTTCTTATCTGCCGGCTACAGACTACATGAAACTAACTTGGCTCTGTAGACTCGTGGGACGCCAATGGTGCTGCCTCTTTCAGCCAGCGCTTTGGATACATGGATAAGGGATATGACTATGACGGCACTATTTCCATTGCTGACAAGGCTCTTGACTAGTAATCAGCCCCTTTATCATCTTCAAAATTGTTACTGACGGTGATAGTTTCGCTGCTGTCGGCCAAATGCCCTTCCTCGACTTTCTTCTTGACAAGAACCCCGTCATGCGCATCGGCCCTCCCAACCTAGCCAACATTACTCGCATCTCGCTTGAACATCTAATTGCCCGCCTGCAAGGTAAGGATGAGAACTTCGACCCTGAAGTTCCCGACTTTCTGCATCACTTCATTGAGTCTAAGAACACGAACCCTGATCTTGTC
Organism: Fusarium nisikadoi; assembly: GCA_013623555.1. Taxonomy (NCBI): domain Eukaryota; kingdom Fungi; phylum Ascomycota; class Sordariomycetes; order Hypocreales; family Nectriaceae; genus Fusarium; species Fusarium nisikadoi. The sequence goes on from JABFFB010000091.1 coordinate 64,775, forward strand.
AATGATGGAACCATCATGGGCTACCTTCTGGTCAACCTTCTCGCTGGGGCCGATACCACTGCTATCACTATCCGCGCCTTCTTCTGGTACTCTCTTCACAACCCTGGTGTTTATAAGAAGCTCGAGAAGGAGATTTTAGATGCCGGCCTCGAGGATGTCGCTTCATTTAGCTCCGCCCGAGCGTTGCCTTGTGAGTTTATGCCCATGTACTTGTTGTTTCCCGAACCAGCTACTCACCAAGCCAAGACTTAGAAGCGTGTGTTCGTGAGGCCATGCGTATGCACCCAGGCGTCTGTATGATCCTAGAACGCTATGTCCCCGAGACAGGCCTCACACTTCCTGACGGCAGCTTTGTTCCCGCTGGAACTGCGGTAGGCATCAACCCCTATGTCGCTGGTCGTAACAAGGGAATCTATGGCCAAGATGCAGATGAATACCGTCCTGAGCGCTGGCTCCAGAACGAAGGCGAGACTGAAACAGCATACAAGGATCGAATGCGTCTTTTTAACGGCGCCGATTTGACTTTTGGTGACGGGTCACGAGTCTGCATTGGTCGCCACCTTGCTCAGCTTGAGCTGTATAAGATTGTGGCCACGTTGATCAACAAGTATGAGATTTCCTTGGCTGATCCGAATGCGCCGTGGGTGGTTACTGGTAGCTGGTTCCCACGCCAGAAGGGTCTTATCTGCCATTTGAAGAAGCGAGAATAGTTCGAGCCAGGATAAGCGCTGCATATACTGGCGACATTAAGTAGTAATCAGTACCTAGGCAAGCTGACTTTCAGCTCCTCCAAAGCTATCATTCCAACGCGCAAGCACTGAGCAAACAACTCCAAGAGTTGACAAACACTAGTAAAGTCCGCCCTGACAAACTCCTAATTACTCAAGTCCGGTTTGGCCTCAAAAGTTTAAGCACGAGTCGTCTTATTGTATCCGCAATTTCATCGTCAAACTGCCCCCTCAACACTTTTCTGCCACTGGATAGCAGTTGAGTTTTTTCTCGTATCGTGCCGAGATAAGACTCTCTAGCTTGACCAGAAATAGATATTTCGGGGATCTAGGGGCAGACTTTAAGAGCTAGAACGATTTAGGCTAGGTAAAGGCCAACCTTGGTTGAGCCTGTAGCTAGGCGTTGCTTCTGCCATTGAGTATGACTTGAGGCCCGGATGTAATGTGACGTGCTGTTGACTGAATACGAGTTCTGGAGATAGGTGGACTGATCAGCGCACTGCCGATCCATTTCAGGAAATGATTTGATGCCTCAAAGAGAAGTTCCCGACTAGCAAGACAAAGATATATAAGAGTGGGTGATTTGATGGCGCGAGATCGCCGCTAAAGATGCAAGCAAGGTTTGTTTCAAGAAAGCTCCGGACGCTTAATTTCAACCTGGGTGCATATCGAGATGGTCTATTTTACAGCTTGATAGGAAGTGCATTGTTTAATGCAGCTCCTTCGAATGCTCCCAGCCGGTATTTACTTGACATACCTCTCATACCTGTGTAGGAACTGGTGTGCTCCTTTAAGCGTAAGGCAAAGATAGTTAGGAAAGTGTCGAGATGCACAACTAATTCCCCGACTGACTATACTAATCAATATGTAACGCTCACTCTATTTGATGACTGATCTCCGTAACCTGAGGCATAGATAGATCTAGTGCTGACCCCGCATTTGCTACTTAATGATGCCACAACTCGGCCATCTCGATCTACGTTGCAATGCGCCCCGCAACTTGGCTGATCTTCAATGCAGAACTGATCTGTTTTTTGAAAACCAACACGACAACTCAACTTTCTTGATTCAACCCACCAATCGTGTCTTCATTTGGGACTCCGACTAGGACAACAAACATAATAACCTCTTTGATCTACACTCGGCGCTGCGCTTTGACAGTTCAGTCAGCTCGGAGGTTCCCTGATTGAACCTGCGAGCTGCAATCTACTTTGAACTGAGGCTTTTGGAAAAGGGACAACAAGCGAGAGTCTACGCAAGACCGAGGGGTGAAAAGAACATAAATACCCAGCCGATTCCGCTCTTCAAGAGTCCCCTCTACTCCAGCATGACATCCAGAAACCTCAACAAGACCTGGCGCGATATCGTCTTTGAACAGTACGAAGCCGACCACGCAGCTGACGTCCCCTTTCCGATACGCTACTTAATCTACGGCGACCAGTGGAAGACAGATATCGTCATTGAGATCCATACCAAGATTGACGTGCCTGTCTTCCGTCAAGCTCTCCTCCACGCCGCTAGTTCCAGACGCCTTGAAGACGAACCGGCGTACGAAGATGACCTGATCAAGATCCGAGCACGTGTTCCGCCTTCTGCCCAAAGCAACAATGATGTTCACCTACAAGCTGACTCTGCTGCTGCTGACAACAGCGGCTGATGCTTGGAAGTTTACTATTTATGGTGACGGCGACTGCGAGTCGACTCCGTCGGGCGACCTTCGGGGAGATGGTAATCAAGGTGCTTGTTCCATTCCTAAATCCTAATGATATTTCCAGTAGTATGATTGCTAATGCCCCCTCGCCCGCCCAGGCCGTACCAGTATTCCTAACCCTCATAGAGGGTTCTGGCTTGGAGACATGGGTAACTGCCAAATTGATCTGTATGCCGACGAGGACGATTGCAATGGTGTTATACCGCAGCAGTTTTACGATGCTACTAACCAGGGCGCCTGCATTGGTCCTCAGTTCCAATGGGATTACTATACTGTAGTCGGTTGTTAGGGTTCTATCATACTAGCATCATGTAACTAAAGGCATAAGCTATATCTTGGAAAGTTTTAAATTGAGACTAGCCTCATATCTAGTGCCTATCTGGCCATTTGAATGGAGCCATGCCTAGACTGACTTAATATCCCTGAGAGTGTCGGCCTGATCAGCATCTTTCAAGATCTGCTGGGCCACTGCTGTACCACCAAAATTAATCAGGTGATCATTGCCGAGGATAAACCCCTGAGCTTTGTGGGCTGCCACAGTGATAACAGCTTTACCAGAGTGATTTCTTTCAGATCACTTTTTGCCAAAGCGACATCGATCCAAGCATTAAATAAATAGATCTTAATTTAGTGACAAAAATACCTCCAGAATAAAGCCTTTTATTAGTTCGCCGAGCTTAAAAGGCTAAGTAAGTTTATCTCTGTACTATAATCCGAGTCCAGACTTTTCCTAGTTGGCATTAGGCCAAAGAGAACCACCATTGTTTCCGTACTGGCACTGCCTGTGGTCATTACCTTGACAGCCACTGTCACAACCCAGATTGCCCTGATTGACGCCATTGTTGTTACCGATCTGATTGACGTTGGCATACGCATAATTATGGTCGTAATAAGAATCCGAAGCTCCTTGGCCTTGACCAGCGCTACAGTGCGTATGGGTCTGATAGTTCGCGTATCCATTGTGATAAGACATCAGAGGCTGATACCAGATAGAATGGCACCCCGACTGGACATTGTTCCACTGGCATGTTCGGGTATCACTCAGACTGTGCGTCTCACCCCATGAGAACTCAAAAGATGCCTCGATGACTTCGCCGAACTTGGCGCTCAAACCAACAGTCCAGGTTTGGGAGACAGAGAAGCCAACTGCAATGGCCTCAGTACACTGATTGCAGTAGAAGCAGTTGCCAACTTGGTGCCAGGCTTGGTACCAGTAGCCCCAGTCGTTCTGATCCCACCACCGCTGGGTCTCGCTCCTGCAGATTGGAGGGGCAGACTCTCTCTTCGTGAGGTCGCTGATGAATGCGGCAGATCCATCGCGGGCAGTGTGGCCGGGCTTGTGTTTGACGCTCTTGACGTTGTTCTGATGACGGATGTCCTTCAGTTGCTCACGGGTGTACTTGTTACGGTGTACCTCGACGGTTCCGTCAGGATGGACGATCTCCGTGATGACATCGGAAGATGGTCCTCGGATCTTGAGGCAAATTGGATCCGTGGTGCCTTCGACGCACTGGACGAATGTAGCGTTCTCTGGAGGCTCGGTGTTGTCCAGCCTGATAGCAAGGGGCGTGGCATAGCCGACTGCTACAAAGGACAGAACAAGAGTGCTGAGGAAATGCATGGTTGTTGACTGTGATGGATTGAGGCAAGTGCTGTTTCTTGAAGATGAGCTTGAAAGTCTGACTGTTTGTCGAGACCAGTATCCTCTATATATACTGATATGTCAGAGGTAAACACTTCAACTGGTGTTGCGGCATCTCAACAAGCTTTGAAGCTTAAGGCGATATCATCAGCACTTCACATCGCCTTACATCCATAAGATGCCGCATACCCGTGAGATTCACATAGATATCATGTATAAAAGTTGCCGTGTATCCGGAAGATAGGGCCATTATGGGTTTTCAGGCTTCAGCCGCAGCGGCCGACGACAATAGGACAACTCGAAACAGGCCAAATGATGATTTACATTGCCCGATTGGGTGATTTCAAGCCTTACAAAGCAAAACCTCTTCAGCTGAGATGTGTTCTAGAATCGATCGAATAAGCGGCCCGCTTACGGGTATTGGGGGCTAGTCGCATAGTAAGCGGGCAATGTTTTCGTATTCAGCAAAGCTTGGCAGGGGTTCAGATAGGGTCATCGCTGTATGCTCGAAATGGAAGGTGTGATTTAGAGAGGATATCATATTGGAAACAAAGCCAATGGCACGGATTACAATGATTTCTTCAAAGAACAACTCTAATGGTTATATCCAATTTAGTCATGCTGCCTAAGCATAGCGTCTCAGCGTCTAACGTCAGTTTGCAGGTGCGTGTTGTACCGCACAGGTCTACATATAATCATTAGTATCTTGATATCATGTTTAAATTAGGAGCCTCACATTTATTGAAATTGTATACATATCGCCTTCTAAAGGCTTGAGATAATTGGGATTTCTTAGTGTATTGGCTTGATGTATCTCGTGGAGGTGTTATAAGCTTGAACTCCCAATCAATCTCATACAAGGCTATTAACCTTGGACTAACTATCTCTGCCTTTTGCTTGCCAGATATGTAAATTCGTCTGCGGCACGACCCCGTTTTGCATTGCCTCTATGCGGTTCTATTTTGAAGGGCTGGCTTATTAGTCTACTGCGTCCAAATGAAACGTCTTGCAGCTGTCCTTCGCACAGACTTTTTATCTCCCTCCATTTCTCTCGGTTTGCATGGTCTAGCCTGACCTTCTGGTCTATTTTGACGAATAGCTTGGCAATACCAGCCGAATCGAGACTCTGAAGGCTTAGATCTGCGCCTAAAAATGTCGCTGGCTGACTTATCCCCGCCCCTTTGTTGATGCCTTGTGAATCCACATCCATAGTCAATATGAGCTGCATCAGAGAAGGTGCTACCGATTTGTCACGGTCAGGACTATCTTCATATCCTATTGTGAGTGGTGTATTGATAATGAAATAGATCGCAGGGTATTCGCTCTGCAGAATCTGTCCATCACCTTGACACCTAGACTGATGATAAGAACTGGTTGTAGTCTGTTCAGCTCGACAGTCCCCTAGCAACTTGATGTTTGGCGGGCGAAACAACAAATTCTCTAATGAATCTTTGTTCTCAAAGACAAAGCGAATAACATTATGCATACCCATCTCGAGAGCCAGCGGGAAAGCCACCGACAAGTCAATGCAGTGTCTACAGCATTTTTTGTCATGCCATAGATATTGCGGATACCTCGGTAGCGACGCGAAAGAACCGCAACCAGGCCATAGTCCAATGAGAAACTGCAATCTTGAAAGAAGATGGACTGTGACCTCAGGCCGACATCCACTCAGGTCTCCATATTCGACAGGACGCAAAGCATTGAGAAATGTTCTCGCAAAGTCTGAATAGATATGGATCATTCGACACCAAATTTCCGACAAAACTGCGTAGCTATTGAAGTCTTCGCATTCAAGGTCTCCAAACAGACGGTTTGAGACGTCTGGATGTAACAACATATCGTAAACAGTCCTGTGCATGAATCCGATAGTGCATTGTTTATTATTTCTATTTGAAAGGGCGATGTTGTGGACTTCGAGTAAGCCGCAGCATCGACTCCTTATTCGCCCCTCCATAATTCGGCACTGGGCTTCAATTTCTGAGGAAGAAGCGGGTGCGAGCCTTAGTCCTGATAAACTTGTGTCTCGGCCGAGGCCTTGCTCGTATGTCAAATGCAGGCCCACGGTTGGAATAGGTTCAGCTAGCTCGCATTGTTCGTTGGTATGAACGAGTTGTATGAGCTTCATAGCTTCATGCTTCCATCTTGGATCGATTTTCATAAGCATCTGCTCAATGAGATCCTCAATCTCTTTGGGTAACTCATCAACTCTTTCTGTAAGTTCGGCCATGGTACAAAAGTCATCACACCCCTCGATGACCGATCGGCAAGCGAGAACGACCCAGAGGAAAACTCCGGATGCCTTTTCAACAAGCTTTTTCGTAATAGCTTCAGTTTCAAAGGGTGGGAGTGTAGATAATGTCACCATGTAGGGGTGGGAAGCCACGGTATCGTCGACATAGGTAGCAACATCGTGTTTCGTCAAGTTCTGGAGACTCATCATTGGCTTTCGAGAAAATGCAGTGAAGAATGCAGGGTGCGGTCTACTAGAGACTAGAATCTTGACATTCGGAAACAACTCAAGCTCATTGATGAATCTTGCAACGTCGAGATCCTTCCCTTCATATTCATCAATACCATCAATCAAGAAGAAGATCTTTTTATCGGCAAGAAGTCTTGAACATATATCTTGCAATGCGGATGTCATCTCAGCAACAGATGGGACTTCGAGATCCAGGGAGTTTTGGTGACTGTAGTTCGCCTCCCGCCACATGTGAGGAAGGGCGCTTTCAGTAACGGTTGGGTCATTCTCAAGAATCTGGTAGAGCAAGCTTCGTAGAAGGCCAGACTGTGACTTCTGCTCCGGTCTTCCAAGGGCGTAGAAGAAAAAACTTGCGAATATGAGTTTAGAGCCATTGGCCCATCTTCGAATCAGAGTATGTGTTTTATTATGCTGATGGAGGTATTTCATCAGAGTTGACTTGCCACTCCCAGCTTTCCCAGAAAGCCAGTATAGCCCAGATGCGCTCTGCAGCCAAGTGTTGAGATCGTCCCATTGAAGATAATCGTTAGGAGGATCAAGAGCCCATTGCAGAGTTTTGAAGTGATGGTCCCTGATATTAATTCTGCGGTCGTCGTATGAGCGGAACCAGAGAGCGCGGAGAACACGAGATGAGATAAGTGCAGACTTGGCAGCAACAGCAGTTTTGTTGACACTTGGCCGTGTATTCGCTGTTGCTTGAATGACCAAGTCAAGTTCGGCAAGGTCCGTAATATGATCCAAATTATTCTCATAGGAGGTTCCTCCAAATTTCACTGATATCGGAACAAGATTGTTCAAAGCGGTATTGAAGTAGGAGAGGTGGTCGATGAGAATGTTGAACTTTTCCTTGTCGACGATGATCCAACGGAACTGCTTGGCAGTTCTTTTCAACTTGCTTTGCCGATCGGCATCTGTGGTCTGGATATTGAGCGCCTCAAATTGCTTGAGGAACCTTGCGAATCGACATGAGCTGGCGCCTTTGTAGCCCGCTGTCGATTCAGTGACGGTGTGATCGGTGGTAACATCGACTTTCTTGAGACCGTATTCTCTTTGCAAAGCCTGGCTTTCACTCAGCAGACTTTTGACGCTTTCCAGCACACGCGAAACAATCTGCCGGGTATCCTCATCGCAAGATAGCGTGTTCGTAGAGTCTTGCTTCAAAAGTCCAACCCGCTCAGACCATTGAAGAAATAGCATCCTCTCTACATCTAGCTTTGTGTCTAGTATGGCTGCATCTTTTCCCAAGTCACGAGCTGCTGTGATCATGGAGAAAAGGTCGACGCAATCCTTGAACAAACTGACGAGGGCCACGGCCCCAACGGTGAGGCCAGCGACTTCCATGGCCGCGACGATTAATATTGCCGTACGCTTATGTCGACTCAGCGAGAGATCAATCCAGGATTTTAAAAATGAATCCTTCACTGATTTCTGTGAAAGGCGGAAGAAGATGGAAGGAGAAGCAAGGCCTGTAGAGGCAGAGATTATGAGCAAGGCACACTTGCCAATTGAGACTTTCCGAGTCAGACCATGCATGGTACAGCCTCATTGACGTTCCTTGAAAGTAAGCCTCAGGCAGATCTGAAAAACTGACCAATAGGATAATCTGGCTTGTTGGTCTCGCAGCACGGCCGACAGTTGAAACAAGCAAGTTGGTTGGTCCAAGAGAGAAGATTGAGGCCACCCAGATTCACAGCCACCATGGGCTGAAACGAGTCGCACTGAGTTGAACATTCTACGGTTGTTCCATTACTGGCTCTAAAGGATACAAAGATATAGAGTAAAATCCTAGTATATAAAAAATAATCCAGAAGAATTGTAATTGACTTTAGAAGCCTCTCAGTAAGTGTAGTGAAACCTTGGGTTATGTTCTCCAAGCTCCTCAGCTTCCTCCTCAGTCAGTCCCTGAATCCTGTGATCCTCCTTACCCTCGACCTTTCTCTTATTCTGGCGACGGAACCAAGCCCAGAATGCCAGGTAGATCAATGAAGACATGGCGACCAATGCCATAGAAATAGCGTGACCCTTGACAAATCGAGGACCCTCGTGAGTTTTGTACAACTGATGTCGGGTTAGCTAATACTCTTTGAGGGGGATAGGCTGTACTTACAAAAGGAGCTGGGATTCCAGCAGAGTTACCAATGGTGAGCTGCAGACCAGTGGCGACAGTACGCTTTCCATAGCGCGGGCTGTTGCTAGGAAGCCAAGCAAGAGGTAAACCGACGATGACATATAGTCCCATGGCGGCGAGGAAGCAACCAAAGTACCGAACTCCAGATGGAGCTGGGCTGACGAGAAGAGCGTACCCAACAGCGCAGACGAGACCAAGGATGACTGTGAAAACAGCTCGTCGTTGAGTACGATCAGAGAACCATGCCACAACGAGGTAGGTGATCGCACCCATAGCGTAGCAAGGGATCGTGAGAGCCTGGACCTGAGCTGTGTTCCAGTCTCCCAATCCTCGAATAATCGTTGGCAAAAAGGTGCTGTATCCGTAGAGAATAGTATCTCCTCCGAACTGACCAATGCAGAAAAGCCAGATTTTCCAATCCTTGAGACCAGCGTAGACATCGGCCTTGTGCATCTGATCAGAAGATTTGGTATGACCGATTTGTCGTCGCATGCGCGCATCGATAAGTTCGCGTTCGTTGATGGTGAGGTAGTGAGCTGAGTCGGGATCATCTGCAAGCCAGAACCAAACGGCGATTCCCAGGACAAACGTTGGAATTCCTTCTATGATAATGATCCATCGCCAACCTCGTAGTCCCGCAACGCCGTCCATGTGGCCAATACCGTAAGCGAGCAGCCCACCGAGGGAACCTGCGATGGCGGCACTGACGAAGAGATAGCCGATTCGGAGAGCGTATTCGCGCTTGGTGTAGAACATGGTGAGATAGATCGTAAGACCGGGAAAGAGGCCGCCTTCAAGAGCACCAAGGATAACGCGGCATGCGACCAGGCCCTTGAAGTCTTGTACGATACCAGTGAGTGTGGCGACGATGCCCCAGGCTGTGGTGATGAAGGCGATCCATCGCGACGGTCTGAATTTCTTGATGACGAGGTTTGATGGAAGCTCAGAAGCGATGTACGTGACGAACAGAACTGAAACCGCAAGTTGATACTGCGCTAATTAGCATAACCATTGACTTGGTAGCGGCTGGTACTCACCTGATCTCCCACTAAACCCAGATCCTCTTCCATACCATAGAGTCGCGCGTTACCGATATTCACGCGATCCAGAAAGCTGAGAAGGTAGAGCAACATCACAGGTGGAACAATCCACATATCAAGCTTTCGCAAAAGCGCCTTCTCAGCAACTGGATCGATGTAAATCTCATCTTGAAGGGTGCGCTGCTCCTCAATCTCCTTGTCAGGAAGGATATCCGGCTTTGAAGTCATAGTGGCGAATCTCGTATTTCCTCTAATGAAGATGAGATGATGATGATGATGATGGAGAGAAGTTGAGTGATGGGACCCAGTCAATTTAAGAGCGATGCGTCTTATCTCCGCACAGAGAGTTACCCCGGATCTTGGAGAGGGATTTGTATTTGGTAACAAGAACTATCTCGTGCTGCAACCCCAGAATCATCGCGGCAGGGGTTTGGGGCCAGGGATCGCTGGTTGACCTGCCTGTCTTGGTGGAGCTGGCGTCGGGTTGTGAGGGGTTTGCCGATGGGCCATGATTCAGGGAACCGGCAACTTTTGACTTGCCGAGCTGCTTCTATAACTAAATGCCGTGAGGCGTCGTTCTCTTCAGCTCGGCTATTGGGAAATTACCTCGCGCTACCGGTATCGACATTCATCGATTCACATTTGCTCTCGTTTATCGCGTTAGTGCGATGTCACTCGATTGATTGATGACACTCACGCATTGCAGTATTGGAGGCTGCCAGCAACGTCTCAGTATGTTTATCTATCCGGAACCACTTATCTTATCCTGCTATCTTCCGCGGTTCCACAGTAAATGCATGGAACAATGATGGAACGTTAATGATCGACGTCTGGACTACGCTATCATCGGAAGATAAGATATCACGCATTTACGGATACACGTACCCTGTTCGAGATTCGGTTGACGTGGCTGAGATGCAGAGCGACACAACAGATTCCAACGCTCATTCCGGAGACCAATGATAAGGATTAAAGGCTAAATCAAGTGAGAGGAAAGAATTGACAGGTTAATCGACAAAGAATTCCTTCATGTTCAGATCGAACACGTGTTTGGTCAAGAAAACCGAGCAACTTGAAATTTAGCTATGCAATACTTTACTTTTGGATTGCTCAGAATATATGTAATATTCTGGTTGGTAGCGTAGACACTGGAATTTGACGTCTAAGTATGATGTGTACATATCATTTGCCATCGAGATGAGTGGCGCGAAACGCATAAGTTTAATGTTAGTCACAGCGGGAACTGATTGGACATCTGCATCATGCGTGAATGTTTCCAGAAACACCAAACTATAATCTGTTTAAAAGGATTCCCTTCAAGAAATGTGACATTTCGGAAACTTCATTCTGGATAGTGGCTCGGAGATTGAGAGAGGTGTATAAAGTGCTGTATATCCCCCTCACACAAACAGGCACTTATTGCACTCGAACCCTCTCGGCAGTAGGACTGTGTAGGAATTGGAACTGTGATGAGACATCCAATCAGTGGCAATATTTGCCGATCCAGTCTATCTTGGATTTGGAAAGAATTGGATCAGATCTGAGTTCTTGGTTGCCTGCACTCTTCTGGAGGCTTATGATTTCTTGACACGCATTGAGCAATTATAGCTTTTGCTTCCATCATCCCACTTCGGAACGACATGCTAGCAGAGCCTCAACTGAGATAAGATGACGGATATGTATGAGCAAAGCTTCGGGCTTCTTTTTGTAAAACGAAAGTTCGTATTCGCAAAGGTGCCCTGGTTTCAGCCACATGAATGCTGACAGTGCGCGTTACCCCGTACGGAAGTGATAGCATCTGCCAATGCAAGTCTCCAAGGTTCCCGGTACGGCAACTTTTATCATATCGTGCTACAAGCAAGGCACATCCTTTGGCAAGACAGTGTCGAATATAGCACCTTCGCAAAATTAGACATAATCCCTTCGTCCCGCTGTGGAATGGCTAGGCCGGCACTGACCTAGCCATTGACCACATTTCATTATACTATGGCACAACACCTCAAGAGAATGATGGGTGGTAGAGTAAGATACTCATATATCGACCAAGACTCCCGTGTTCCGATCCAACATTCCATCACAACGCCCCTCCGTTTTCATTATCCCCATTTACCTTACCCCATGCTTTGGCGATTTTATGCTTCCTTTCATCCAGCAAAGACTGGTCTCGGGTGACATGTCTGTCTCCGTCTGGCATTCTGGAGTCTGTGAGATCCCGGATAGCCTGAAATGAACGGCAGACATGATGTTGGTCCGAGTCAATGTAGTTATGTTCGAGCCCCTCCATGAATCTTGTGGGGATCAAAGTTGTACTTCCATAGCATTGGACTGTTTGTCGAAGTATTTCTATACAATGCTCTCATATGGAGTTAGCTACGGGCTGGGAAGTGGACATCTCACATATTGAGAGTAGATAATGAGAGACATGCCATTGTGAAGTGCTCCATGAAGCGTATGCGACTTTGGCGGGTAGTGCTCGGGGCGCAACGCCTTGCGAAGTTCGTTCTATTGATCAGCGTTCATTCTGAAATTGAATCCGCGCCCAAGAACCTACAATGCAGTGCAACGTGTGAAACATGTCGAACCTAGCAACCATGGGTTCAGTGATCATCTCTCAACGTCGATGCACGGCAATAGCTCATACCCAGCTGTGTAGCCTCCCATGTTCTGATCTACAAACTCATGTCGTTTACTCCCCCAGGCTCTTTCGGCCTCCTCTTCCGAGATGGAGAAGTAGCGCTTACCGATGAGCCTCTGCCAGTTCTCGTCAATTTCGTGGCTTGGCTCGCCGACGTATCGCACATTTTCTGGCCATGGTGCTGCTTCGTCTGGGTCTTTCATCCAGGGTGTACCATTGTTGAAAAAGTGCGGACTGCCGTGAAATCGTATTTTCTCCAGGGGAATCTGGATGGGGAAAGCTGATGACACAAAGTCAGCAACTTAACTGAGAGGCTTCCGTTGAGACTGACTTACAGAAATCGGTCTTGAATTTTGTTTCATATGTCCCAAAGTGAGATCTAGTATGTAGTCTGGCAGTGAGAATGACTGTTGAAGTTGCAAATGCCACTGTGAGTATCCAGGGTATCATGTAAACGAGAAGACGTGAGAGGTTCCGGTGTTCCCTCGGCCTTGCTTCAAGAATTTCTGTATCTGAGGCACCATCATTTAGTGAATCTGTCTCTTTGTTCTGAACAGGGACATAATCCATATCTGTTGGTCTGGTTGAGCGATGCATGGAAGGAATTAATACAAGGAGGCCAACATCAGAATGTTGATGAGAAATTGGACACTACGCAATGGTCATACAATGGCTGGCTCTTCCAATTCCCAGATGGTAAACTAGAAGAGTTCATCTTGGGGGCAAGACGCATACCCGAGCAATTGGCTAAGCACGACAGATGTACAAAGGTCTATGCAATTGGTCATCAATCTTCCAGGGCCCGGATTGTGTGATCATCCTACCAGCATGCACAAGAGTCCTTTGGCCCCCACGGTAGGATTATAAAGACCCTCGGCAAGAACGGCACTTGAAAGTACAGACAAAACCACATATTCTAGACATTTCATAATGACTTCCGAACCAAAAGTCCCTGCCCCTCCATCCTTCGAAAATCTTACCCCCGATGCGGTACTAGCCGAGACCAAAAACATCCTTAACTCGACCTCAGCTCTGCATGACGATCTCGCCACTACGTTCACACCCGCAACCGCAACCTTTACCAATATTATCCGCCCCACCGTGGATGACACCAACCGTGCCGCATGTCGCCTGCGCATTTTGACGACACTGCTGGGGCAGCTATCGCCGGACAAGGAACTTCGTGATGCCGCCCGTCAAGCAGAAACACGTGTCGCAGCAGCACAAGTTCAGATCCTAATCCGACCTGACATTGCATCCCTAGTGGGAGCTATATCTGAGAGAGAAAAGACGGCGCCGGATGGGAACTTGGATGGAGAAGATCAGCATTTGCTTACTCGCATGCACGGCGAATATCGACGTTCTGGGTCCTTTTTACGAGGCGATGAAGAGCGGGAAGAGCTCCGAGCCGCTCTGGAGGATATCAATCGGGTGCAATCTGCCGCACAAGCTGCCTTCACAGAGGACGAGGGTGGTATCTGGCTTGACCGTGCAGATTTGGCGGGCGTTCCAGAGACTATCTTTGAGTCTATGCCTCAACAAGGAACTCGGATACAGGTGACGTTCCGAAATGCTCATGCAACAGCAGTGATGCGTCACGCAGTCAGCAGTGACACTCGCCGCCGGTTTGCAGTCGCTGATCAGAACCGTTTTCCTGAAAACATAGCCCGTTTGGCTTCGTTAGTCGCGTTGCGTGACAAGGTTGCCCGACTTCTAGGGTTCGAGCACCATGCGGCTCTCAAAATATCGGATAAGATGGCCCCAAGTGTTGCCTACGTTGAGTCACAGTTGGGTGATCTCCACAGAATGCTAAAGCCAATTGCACAGGCTGAGATCGATAGATTGATCCAGCTCAAGCAAGAAGACTGTAAAGAGCCTGTCAGTGAACTATACTCGTGGGACAGGGCGTACTATCTCAACAAGCAAACCCAGGAGAGTTTCTCTGTTGACCACGAGCTCCTTGCTGAGTATTTTGAAGCCAATCATACTCTTCAAGGAATGCTTGATGTATTCCACGAGCTCTTTGGCATCGACTTCAAGCCTATCGTGACTTCAGTGTGGCACGAGAGTGTCGTGGCATATGAAGCTTGGGACGCCCCCAGCGAGGGAGGTGGGTTTCTGGGGCACTTATACGTAGACCTCTTTGATAGAGAGGGCAAATATCGTGGGGCACACCATGTTCTGATTCAACCCGTATGTTACCTGAAATTATTTTTCAGATCAAACTAACCAGCAGCTCAGGGTTTCGTCGAAGAGAACGGTGTGAAACACTACCCGGCATCGGCACTGGTGTGTAGCTTCGCTCACTCGTCACTATCTCGCCCAGCACTACTCCAGCACAGCGAAATAAAGACCATGTTTCATGAGCTTGGACACGCCATTCACAACATCGTGGCCAGAACCAAGTATGCCATTCCTCACTCGAGAGATTTCATTGAAATCCCCAGTATCATGCTTGAGAAGTGGATATGGCTTCCAGACGTACTAGTTCGCCTCGGGCATCATTATAAGAGCCAAGAAGCTCTACCTCGAGAACTTGCAGAAAGTGTTTCACGAACACGAAATGCAAATAGAGCTAACAGTATCCTGGCTCAAGTCCAACCAGCTCTCTTTGACCTAGCGATTCATACGCCTCCAACTCATGAAGCAGCGCTTGAGATGGATACAACTGAGATATGGAACAAAACAAAGAGAGACGTACTAACACATAGCTTTGGGCCAAATCCGCAAGACTGGGGAGCTGGACAGGCACGGTTTGCGCATATGTTCCGCAAGAATGATGGTAGTTACTTTGCCTATCCATTATCCATGGTAATTGCTGCAGATCTCTTTGGTTCTAAATTTGCAAAAGACCCTCTGAGTCCTGAGATTGGGAGAAGATATAGATATCAAGTGCTGGAGCCAGGGTCAAGTCGTCCGGAGATTGATATTCTAAGGGACTTCCTAGGACGGGAACCGAGTAGTAAGACTATTTTAGATGAACTGAGCCAGAAGAGTGGTGACTGAGACATAGAAATAAACGTTTTATAAAACGTTTCGACGCTATGAAATTCAAAAGTTATATGAATGAAATAGAAATCTGAGGGACTTTATTTAGTATCCGCGCCAGGTAAGGCCGCCAATGGGTGGGCTAATCACCCCAGGTCTTCGGCTTATATCCTGGTGTCCCCCGCATATCACATCCTCAGGTCACCTTTACTTTTCATATTACATCCCAACGCAATCCTTCCTTCAGAACTATTCTCTAGACTCTCTGCACAAAATCTCAATCATGGCCAGCGGGATTTTGCTCGGTGAGCAAGAACCCAAACCAACGACAGCGTCTCTCAAGGACAATGACAAACTGTCTTCTCTCATCTCTCATGCTCGAAGCATTGGCATCTTCCTGCTGCCAAGCTTCATATCCGAAGGCCCAGTCCCGAAAGACAGTCCCCAGGCGCGATCATCTTCCTCTCCGACATTGTATCTGGACGGACTACGTGGGCTCTTCTCTTTTCTCGTCTTCCTTCGCCACTTTCTTTTACCATGGGAAGAAGGTCTCGACACTGGTTTTGGCCAAAACGGCAACACTTCTTTTTTCAAGCTCCCCATTATCAGGCTTCTTTATGCTGGGCCTACTGTGCCTATCTTCTTCATCGTCTCGGGGTTTGTCCTCGCTTACAAGCCACTGAAGCTCATCCGCAAGAGAGACTACGACGCTCTTGGGATGTATACCATGTCTTCAGTGCTGCGTCGGCCATTTCGACTTTTCTTACCTCCTTTGGTGTCAACATTCATAGTGGCCATTGCAGTAAGTGCGGGGCTCTACACGGCTCCGTATCAAGATATGCCGGGATGGTTGCCCAGACATCCAGAGCGTCTTGGGTCACTGTGGGCGCAGATCTGGGACTGGATGCGTTTTGTGATCGTTGACCTAACTCATCCGTGGAGTTGGAAGTCGCCAATGTCTGAATATGACAGTCACCTGTGGACAATACCGATTCAGTTTCGCGCCTCCATGATTGTCTATCTCACACTTCTCGCCTTAGCGAGGGCCCGTGTCTGGGTCCGAGGTACAGCACTCGTCTTTCTCTGCTTATATTCGCTTCAACAGGGGCGGTGGGAAATGTATCTATTCTTCGCTGGGGTCTTCCTCGCCGAGAGGAGTCTCGGGAATTACCATGATTCTGGGACTCTACCGAGCGACGGTGGTGAATCTGCCGTCACTCCACCACCATCACAGCACTCGCCTTGGCCAGGGATCATCCAAAAATCAGTATTCTTCGTTGGGCTATATCTAAGCTCATACCCTCGAGCCAGAAATGCGGGATTCTCCACGCCCGGTTATGTTTTGCTATCATTACTGACAGATAGATACATCTATTGGCAATCTTATGGTGCGACTCTGATCTGCTGGTCGCTGAGTAAAGATAGGCTGCTCCAAAAGCCTTTCACATCACGTCCACTTCGATACTTGGCAAAGATCTCATTTACATTGTATCTAGTTCATGGCCCTGTTTTGCATCTTTTTGGGTATTCTATGGTACCTGCATTCCAGGGCTTGCCAGGCAGTTCCGCTGGATGGCAGTACCAGTCTGGGCTGTTGATGGCCATTGCATTGTTAGCTCCTCTAGTTGTGTGGATTGCAGACGTATTTTGGAGAGCGGTGGATAAGCCCTGTTCTGTCTTAGTTGTTCGCACCATAGAGCCATTCTTTGTGGACTAGAAGAAATGAGGGCTCGTAGATAGGTTACATGTCTCACTTTCTCTTCCTCCCAAAAGCTGGTTCTGACACTCACTTCCAAGGTTTGGTTGATGTTGCCGCCAAATCTCCCCTACCAGCCTCGGCTTCATCCAGCCGCTGACATGCAGCTTACAGGCTGTGAATAACCATTCGAAGTAGCTATCACAAGGGATAACGCTGCCGCTTGATCCGTAGCCTAATACCAGAGAAGATAAAAAGCGCAGCGCAAGGTGATCATCACCGGTCTGAGTTACATAATTCCGCCCCCAAGACCTTTTGGAAGCTGTGGGTGGCGGTCAACGCTGTGAGTATTATCCCGCGCTGGTGGTATACATTGAAGCACTGATTTAGCGTCCGCTTTAGGTCATTTAAACGTCGTTGGATGCATGTTTTACATACCCTGCCAACTACGCCGATCTCTGAGTGTTCATTGCATATGTGGAGAGCGACGCTTACGGTGATGCTCACAGTTCAATTGGCTCAGGCATAATGGTTTAGCCGATAGTCCGTGAGCACGTAATCTAAGTCAATAATTACACTATCTGTGATCTGTACCTGTTCAATAGCGGTAACAGAGGACCTCCGACTCGGTTGTCATCACATCGTGAACCCGAACTGGCTCTGAGAGATTGCCCAGTGAGATAACGTCCTCCAAGCTGGACCCTGTCAAAGAGCCGTTGGCGTGTACCCTTGTATTCTGTCTAGGACCCTGATAGGTTTTGGTCCTGGTTTCGACATCCTGCTGCTGCCAAATCCACCACAATCGATCTACCTGGGCGTGATGTAGATAGAACACAGGATCTACAACAAGAGTGTCAGAACAGCTGCTGCACAGAAGACACAACTATGATCTTACCGTTTGGTGCAGTCAACCCGTAAAAGTCCCCTCGCACAAACTGGGGGATCGAATTGTGAGCTTGAACCTCAAGCGCATCAACAAATTCTTCGTATGATTGTAGGCTAAGCACGCTGTTGATAGCGTCGATCGTGACTCGATTCTCCAAGTTGGCCTTTTTCTCCCCGCATTGGAATCCTCGGCTGAGGCAATGAGGATTCTTCAAGATATCGAATCCATGCCCATTGGACTTTGACTGCCAGTGGCGGGTTGCATTCGCAAAGGGACCTTCTGTCACACAACGGCCCCCAAATATCTCGGGTAAAGGACTTTCGCCTGTTCCATTGCCACCGAAGCCATCTATAGGATCAAAGATGGGAGAGGTGGCAAGGTCATGGGTGTCCAATGCCCAGTCCCAGTACCTACACCAAAGAAGTTAGTCGATCACCGTACTCCAGGGTCAAGAGAAGCATGTCAGACGTACGGCAAAGTTCCATTGAAACCGCACTCCTCTTTCAAGGCCTTTTCGTATGCGTGGATAAAGTATCGATGCCAGGGTAGGAATGAAGCGGCATAGTGAGTGACTGTGCCTTCGAAGACATGCATATATGCAAAGTCGTCGTAGCGACTGCTTCCTAGCTCAAAGTGTGATTCTTTCTCGCTCAGACAGACGACAGCGCTGATGTAGTCT
Organism: Fusarium nisikadoi; assembly: GCA_013623555.1. Classification (NCBI taxonomy): domain Eukaryota; kingdom Fungi; phylum Ascomycota; class Sordariomycetes; order Hypocreales; family Nectriaceae; genus Fusarium; species Fusarium nisikadoi. The sequence goes on from JABFFB010000091.1 coordinate 83,390, forward strand.
TTCTTCTGGGTTTTGTTCAGCTCCCTCCACTCCATTCGTCTCGCTGGGTGTATACAGCTTGTTGGAGCTGACGTTAATGAGATTCCCCAGGAAATGATGACTCCCAAGAATAAGACTGCTGCCAGGCAAATACTAATCAAACACGGCGTGGCGAGCTTGGGACTGCTCCCTTTTTCGACCTTTCTGCGGCTTCGTTAGCAAGTTCGCTCCCAGATATAACCTTATATGCTGTGTCATGTTTACTCTAGCTCCTCATTTGGCAATCGTCGATACTTCCACTTTCGAGACATGGTTCCTGAAACCTTGGCGTAGATTGTATTCATCATGTTACTGGTATATGTTCTGCAGAAGAAAAAAGATGTAGCAATGATGGTAAAGGTAGCGGGAAGTAGAAACTTAGTTTCGTTGGATTCGTCGCCTAAGAGCTAGATCAGAATGGAAACAATATCAAGTCGTGTCTTGGGCACCAAACGCAGCATTGGAAGCCAACCATGAGCTGCTTAAATCAGCACAAAATGCTGCGTCACATCACTTGAATCCTACATATCTTTAGCACTTTCAACGAATCGCTTTCCCCTTACCGTCGTGATCGACAAATGGGCTAGAAGGGAGTGTATCCAGACAGACCAGGGTCCCCTTCCTACTTGCGCGCTGCGGACTTTGCAATGTGGCACAGATTAGCCGCAATTATCGGATCTTCTTACCTGCAACCTCCGTGCACTTGACTCTTGGAATATTTCCAGACTCCCTGGGTTTTTCTTATTCTATGCCGTCCTCAATACTCGTGCCATCATGACACTACACAAAGAGATGGAGCAGGACGCTCTTTTATCTGGAGAGGCAGAAAGGTCTTCACTCTCTGATTTAAATGTTGAATCTCAAACTGGGAGGCTCCCCTTTCGGCGATCAACCAGAGAGTCCGCTTGTCCAAAACTGTTTTCGTGGCGAGCCATTCTCATACACACAAGTGTTCTCGTCGCTTATACAATATTGGTACTACTCATCGTGGTTCCTCTTTGGAAACCTCATAAGAGAGAAGTCGCATATAGTAAGTTCTCAACCCAACTTCGCCCTACTTATCTCACACTTAGTTTTATTAGTCCCTTTCAATCCTGGACCACAGGCCCAGGTCTTCCAACATAAGCACTCGGTCTATGTTGGCAAACCATCATCTGAGCTAGATGAAGCTTGGAAGAACATGCTCAAGAGTAATGTCTCTTCTTTCCCATTGATTCTCGTTCAGACTAATGTATTCTGAGACTCCAATATCCGCATTACAAAAGATGAAATGAGCCATATACCTGGCAGAAAGGAGCAGGCCATCGAGCTGCCCGATGGAGGGTATTTTGCGACACTCAACGTCTACCACAATCTTCATTGTATTGTATGCTTATATCCTCTAACGCGGGCAAGAAGATTGATCAATCCTGACACCAATTTATTTTCAGAAACGCCTTCATCATTATATGTATCCAGAGTACTACTTCCCCAACATCACAGAAGAACAAAAGAGGGCGAATGAGTACCATAACCGTGAGTCTACTAACCCCATTGCCTCATTCTCTCACTAATGGAATTACAGATCATTGTTTAGATATGCTCCGACAGAGCATCATTTGCCAAGGCGATATGCAGCTTCTGACGATGAAATGGCGGCAAGATGGCCGTATCCCGACGGCAAACTTCACATCACCTCACCAGTGCGTTAACTGGGACAGATTGGAGGAATGGGCAACCAGCCGGAGGATTTTAGATCTGATGGAGCCTGGATATCTAAATCATCCGACCCTGGGGCCAGCGTATCCAGATGGTCATGGTGATCTGATTGGAGAGTTTCTAGGGCACGGCAACGAGTCGACGAGTGACGACCATTCAATAGATTCTCGAGATGGATACTGATGTTTCAATCATTCCATAGAATTTTTAAGGTTAAATTTCGCTGTTTTTCGAATCGACACAACCTTTATCGGCCAGTGGTGACCAAGTAGTCAAGACCATGGACTAATCAAAAGATACACTGATATTATCCCAAAATATTCCAAATGTAACAAACTCTTGTCATCAAATAGGATCAAATTCCTCGGATTTTGCTTTACTTTAACCGGTTAAGTGCTAGGTAATGGGAAGATCGGCTTACCTTGCATGTAAGCTTACGGGAGTACAATCAAAGCTCATGGAGAACTGAGATCAACTCACCGTCCAAATGTTATGATCCGCAGTTATTGGGTGGAAAACATGTCAGATGATTGTCTATCATAGATGCCGGATTGCCGAGACACGTACGTGGGTATTGTTCCATTAGTACATGCACACGCCCAGCATGGATTCAAATCCTGCCCCCAACTCTACCAGGATATGACATTCAACTACACCAGAGCTTCTTATTCCGTCTAAGAAGATCTACACAAATATTTTCCCAAGGGCTAAGTTGCGAAGTCTCTTTGTTGATGAATGGTCAGTAGGTCCGATTTCGTAACACCTTCCGTCTATCTGCCTCTTTCAGCCATGGCTATCGGGTCTACTCGCACAATAGCAGAAACATAAATAGTGGTTATCTGCCTTGTAAATCCAGTAAATCTTTTTCAAGCTCGAACTCTATTCCAATACTCAACTTGAATTTCACAATGCGCTTCTTTTCCATCTTGTCCACCATGACACTCGTGGCCTCAGTAATGGGTGCCGCTATCCCTGTTCCCGTTGAGGAAACCAACGTCGAGGTCAAACGTACGATACCTTATAGTACTAGCCTTCCGGATATGTCTTTCTAACATTGATTCTAGGTGCTGAGGGTCACATCCAAGATGCTGGCCTACAGAAGCGTAAGGACCCGTAAGACCTGGAAAACATAAGATACGAGCTGACTTTTGAGACTAGGCGATGAAGGATACGGAGATGGCTGTGCTCGCAAGAGAAATTGTTAATCGCGTTTCCATGTGTCTACTAGAAACCATTCTTCTGGTGTCTATGAGGGATCTGTGGTCGAGGTGAAATGTCTGGTTTGTCTACTTAGCTGGCGGAGACAATAGCCCATAGTCAAGAGACCTGCAAATGTATCCACATCGTGGTTTGTTACATAGTCTACCTGAATAGAAATGGCTCTTCAATCTCAGAAGCAAATTCCCTTAAAGTTCCATCCTCAGTAAACAACACATCTAACCACTGTACTTGATTTCCATCTAGGAAGCTGCCAATAAGAGGATTACCCAAGATATCCACGTTTTCGTAGCCAATGATTGCAGAATCGCACATCCCAGAGCCATTCTCCATACTCATTGGTGTTTGGAAAGCTTGATCCTGAGCTTGTGGGACTTCCTTTGGCAGGGAGTTGGGAGTCTGAACGACTACTGGAGGTCTGTCGAAGCTCATGCCATCCAATCGGCCTGTTGCCCGTAGGTTCAACACCCGGGCCTGAATATCTGATAGCCTCTCGCAAAAGTCCACTGCCGGAATGTTTCCATCATTCTTTAGAGATCGTAAGACACTCAGTAGGGTCTCGAGATGATCCGAGTTAACAGCTGTGGGCTTCATCACTGCTGACATGATGAGAATCATGGCAGCAGAGAAGATATGGTGCGCATCCCAATACCCAAAAGTTGCGATACTACCATCTAAGAAAAGTCCTTCCACGATACGGCTCGATGCTTGTGCAGCGTTGACACAACTTTCTGCCAAAGCAAGAGTGATAGATGAAACGTTCTGTCGTGGCGACGCATCTTCTCTCACTTTACTGCCTAGTTGGAACTGAGTCTTGAAGAGATGGAGGAGGACAGGGCGAGTTGTCTGTATGATGCATTGGTTGTACGCGAGATGAAGGCTTGCGACAGGGCGAGGAGTACCTCGCTCTTTGACACGCATGTCTGATTGTAATTCATCATGCCATTCACGAAGTTGTTTCAAGATACCGTGGACTTGATGTATGTAAAGACCGTTCGTAGCTTTTGGTATCCCATATATTTGTGTCACTAGATTACATAGTCAGCAACAGCACATCATATAATCGTATGTATGGAGAAAGCCGGACTTACAGATATTGCCAATAATCTTGGCAAGCTTGATATTAATAATGAGATTCTGTGGGTCAAGAAACTCTGCCATCTCATCTTTTGTCAAACCGTCCATGCTTGGCATCTCAACATCGATATCTTCGTCTCGGACAGTGATAGGCTGGCCAAGCTTTGATGCAGAGAACCGATCGAAGAAGTAAAGCACCCACCATGTTCGCCGTCGACTCTCTCGCTCAACGGGCGAAAGCGTGGTATGTCGAGATGCAGACCTGTGCATGCCGAGACTCTGGGCGAGGCGCATGGCCATCCCACTATAGCAGTATGCTGTGCGTATGCGACCTAGTATGTTTGAGGCCCAGGCCTGGTGGTGTTAGTTGAAGTCGGCCAAGGAGTGGCAAAGCTTGAGCTTACCAGTAATGTGAGAACTTCAACCTGCATCAAGGAAGGTTCCTCATACATGTCTTGGTTCTCTTGTAACAGGTTGACCGACCTGACATAGTAGTTCGTTCCCGGCACTCTGTTGTTATCACCAACTCCCCTTCTATGTGTATATATCTCTCCCAAGGCCATGAGTGCATAGAATTTACACAGCCATAGCGCCGATGGCACAACTTCCCTTCGATAAACAGCATCAATCTCCTTCATGAAGGTAACTTTCAGAAACAATGGATGGTAGTTCCCTATGAATCTTCGAGCCACATTAAGAAGCAACTTGACGTGCATCCGTTCTGGAAATTCAGGTCCTTGATCTACTGGCATTCTCCCATATGTGTTCATTCGATGATAGTTTGACAGGCCAGCTGTCGATGGGGTATAGGTATCGTCGAGACATGATAACAGTCTGTTGCTGAAGGCGGCACATGAAGCTTCTCCGATAAAGCCTGGTTCCGAGGATCGTTCATGGATGGGCTTTTCGGGTTGTCGGTCAAAGAGTGGATTGAACAAGTTGCTTTCTTCTTTTGAAAGAGATGGAGGGGCATCGGCTTGGACATCCTGATCATCAAAGGGAGTGAATGTTGGGTTGGTTTCTGGAGTCTGGTTGTGGGTTGTGATGGCCTGAAGCTGTCTGCTATCTTCTTCAAGCTTCTTGAGGTAACTGAACATGATGTTAGTATGCTATGATAACTCTGAGACGGTTGAAGAACATATCAGGGTTGGCTGAAGAACATTTGAATAGTATTTACCTCTCAGCAATTGGTATCTTTCGTTCCTTGTTCGTAGGGAACTCACATTCATCCGCCCTGCCTGTCGACTTACAAGACTGACAAGGCTTATCACCCGAACACTTGATCTTTTGCGAATGACATCGATGGCAGCTACTTCACGATCAGATCAATCATCACAAGCCAGCACAACAGAAGGGCATCTCACGCAGCAAGCAGTCTTCTCGGTCGTCGCGTGCTCATTTCGAATCACCCTTGCAAATCGTTGAGTAATGGAATGATCTCAAACTCTGCGGGTCCGAGTCTGGGGTAATCGCCTGTATTTGCCGTTGGTGATACCGAGGATGGATGGTGGAGATGAACCGGTAAGTCCAGAGTTGCCGGTCAGATTAGTCGGCTTTGCTAAAGTTGCCGATGATTAAGCAGATTCTGACCAATGCCGTTGATGAAGGCGACGATAGCGAATCCACTCCACTTACACATTGAGGGCGTAGGCAAGATCTACCCCGGATTGTTTAATATAATACAGCTTCAATTCGTCCAAGCTTGACCATGTCATCAAACCATCCTCACCTCAATCTCTCTCCCGCCATTCACACCCTATTGTCCCCTTGAACCTCATCCTCATCCTCACAATGTCATCTCAAGGCATCCGCATCGCCATCGACCGTGGTGGCACATTCACAGACGCATGGGCCGAAGTCCCCGGTCGACAAGAGCACATCGTCTTCAAGATCCTCTCAGTATGTCCTGATGAGTACGATGATGCTCCCACAGAATGCATTCGCCAGATCTTGGAGATCGCCCTAGACACAACAATACCCAAGGGCTCATTACTAGATCTTGAGCCCATTGAGTCCATTCGCATGGGCACTACAGTTGCTACCAACGCCCTTCTCGAAAGAAAGGGTGATCGCGTAGCCTTCCTTGCCACAAAAGGTTTCAGGGATGTTCTTCTCATCGGAAACCAGGCGAGACCTGATCTTTTTGATCTTTCGGTTCGTCGTTTGAAGCAACTCTACGAAACTGTCGTGGAGATTGATGAACGAGTCACCATTGAGGGCGCAAGCGAAGCTCCTTCCAATGGCCCAATCGACGTCTCTTCAGATCCAGCGCTCGTCGTTGGTCAGACAGGAGAAGTTGTCAGGATCATGAAGAAACCAGATCTTGACGCTGTCCGCGCAGACCTTGAGGAACTTAAAGCTCAAGGCTTCAAGAACCTAGCTATCGGCCTCATGCACTCATACACATACCCCGACCACGAGCTACAAGTCACAAAGCTCGCCGAAGAAATGGGCTTCAAAGTCTCCGCTTCTTCAGTCCTACAGTCCATGGCCAAGTACGTGCCACGAAGTCAATCAGCCGTCGCGGACGCCTACCTCACACCAATGACCTTTGCATACCTGGATGGATTCCGCAAGAACTTCAAGGGCCAGTTGGAGGATGAGAGTGCGAACAAGCTCCTCATCTGCCAATCCGACGGTGGACTGACAAGCTGGTCCAAGTTCACCGGATTGAGGGGTGTTCTTAGTGGCCCTGCTGGTGGTGTTGTCGGTCTGTCGAGGACATGCTACGACGATGCTGATGGGACACCTGTTTTGGGCTTCGATATGGGCGGTACCAGCACAGATGTTGCTAGATACTCTGGTGCTTTGGAGCATATCTTCGAGAATACCCTGGCCGAAGTGACGATCCAGACTCCCCAGCTTGACATCAACACAGTCGCTGCAGGCGGTGGCTCAATCCTATCCTGGGAGAACGGACTTCTCAAAGTCGGTCCCAGCAGCGCTGGTGCCAACCCCGGTCCTGCATGTTACGGCAGAGGCGGTCCCTTGACTGTCACGGATGCAAACTTCCTCCTCGGGCGTATAATTCCCGACTTCTTCCCCCGCCGACTTGATCGGGACGTGGTGAGAGAGAAGTTCGCTGCCCTCACAGAGATTGTCAACAAGGAGAAGGATGGCGGTGAGCCATTCACACCCGAGACTCTGGCCCTTGGCTTCCTCGCAATTGCGAATGCTACCATGACTCGACCTATTCGAACACTCAGCGAAGGCCGCGGATACGGTGCGTCGAGCCACAATTTGGGTTCTTTCGGCGGCGCTGGTGGTCAACACGCTGTCTTTATCGCTCGCGATCTCGGTATCAAGCGCGCCATCATCCCTTGCTACTCAAGTATCCTGTCTGCTTATGGAATGGCTCTCGCCGACGTCGTGGTAGAGAACCAAGAACCTTCCGCCATCACCTTCTCCGAAGAAGTCGTCCCCGAGATCAAATCCCGTCTTGAGTCCCTCTCTTCCAAAGGTGCCCGGGGTCTTGAGTCTCAGGGCTTTGATGCTAAGACTACTGAGCATGAGTACTTCCTCAACATGCGCTATCAAGGAAGCGATACCTCTCTCATGATCCCCGTGTCGGAGAATGTCGGCGAGGCAGGCGTCGCATTTACTGCCAGACATACTCAGGAGTTCGGCTTCTCTCAATCACGCAACATCCTCATCGATGACGTTCGAGTTCGAAGTGTGGGCAAGTCCCGCGTTCTAAACATCTCCAGTCCCTTCGAAGAGCTCAAGAAGTACCAGTCCGATGGTCTTACTCCCGTCCCAACACCAATCTTCTCTCGAAAGATCTTCTTCGAGAATCACGGCTGGACTGAAACTCCTGTTTATGAGCTCAAGTCCATGAGTCCCGGCGTGCACATCACTGGTCCTGCGATGATCATCGACAAGACCCAGACCATTGTTGTTGATCATCTCAGCAAGGGTGTCATTCTCCCAGAGCATGTCATCCTCGAGGTTGACAAGGCTGAGAAGCAGAATGTTGCGACCGAGACTGTCGATCCTGTTACACTCAGTGTTTTCGGGCATCGCTTCATGACTGTCGCTGAACAGATGGGCCATACCATGGAGAAGACCTCGATCTCTGTTAACATCAAAGAGAGATTGGATTACTCATGCGCTATCTTCTCTGCTGACGGAGGCCTTGTTGCAAATGCTCCTCACGTCCCCAGCCATCTTGGCTCAATGAGTACAGCCATCGCATACCAAGCTCAACGATACAAGGCTGGTGAATTGAAGCCCGGCGATGTCATCATCAGCAATCATCCTCAAGCCGGTGGTACTCATCTCCCCGATATCACCACCATCACGCCCGTGTTCGACGATGAAGAGAACCCCAAGGAGATAATTTTCTTCGTCGCCAACCGTGGCCATCACGCAGACATCGGCGGTATCGTTCCCGGCTCGATGCCTCCCAATTCTACTGAACTCTGGCAAGAAGGTGCCGCTATCGAGTCATTCAAGATGATCAACGAAGGCGCTTTTGATGAAGCTGGTTTGATTAAGCGTCTCTACGACGAGCCTGCTTCGTATCCCGGCTGCAGTGGTACTCGTACCTTGACGGAGAACATCGCTGATCTCAAGGCAGCCGTTGCTTCTAACCAGAAGGGTATTGAATTGATCAGAGCTCTTATTAAGGAATTTACTTGGCCTGTTGTTCAGCTGTACATGCATGCTATTCAGGACAACGCTGCTCAGTCTGTGCGCGATCTTCTTAAGCAATTTGCCATGAAGCACGAGGGCGGTGTTCTCGAAGCGACAGAATATAACGATGACGGTATTCCGTTCAAGCTCAAGGTGACCATCGATAAAGACACAGGAGATGCTGTTTTCGACTTTACAGGAACTGGCCCTGAGCACTCTGGTAACCTCAACGCGCCGCCAACCTGCTCATACTCCGTCATCATGGTAATTCCCCCTTCCTCAGTCACTGGTCTTAGCTAACCTCCATCAGTACTGTCTCCGCTCCATGATCTCTAAAGGCGATATCCCCCTCAATCAAGGCTGCCTCAAGCCCATCAAAGTAGTCTGTCCCGAAAACACCATCCTCTCCCCCTCACCCACCGCCGCCACCGTCGGCTGCACAACCGAAACATCCCAAAAGATCGCCGATCTCGTCCTCCGCGCCTTCAACGCTGCAGCCGCCTCCCAAGGGACAATGAACAACCTCAGCTTCGGCTGCGGCGGCACAGACCCTGTCACCGGCGAGGTAACAAAGGGGTTCGGATACTACGAGACCATCTGTGGAGGTGCGGGCGCTGGGTTGGGCTGGCATGGTGCTAGCGCTGTTCATACACACATGACGAACACGAGGATTACGGATCCGGAGATCTTGGAAAAGAGATATCCTGTTATTCTGCATGAGTTCTCTATTAGGAAGGGTAGCGGTGGTGCTGGGAAATGGAGGGGTGGTGATGGTTGTGTTCGCGAGATGGAGTTCCGTATGCCTCTTCAGGTCTCTGTTCTTACAGATCGACGAGTCACGGCGCCTTACGGCCTTGAGGGTGGTGAGGAGGGACAGAGGGGGCAAAATATCTGGGTGAGGAAAGATCCTGTTACGGGAGCTATGCGGCAGGTTTCATTGGGGCCGAGAAAGACTTCGCATTTCGCACCGGGAGATAGGATTATTATCCTGACGCCTGGCGGTGGAGGCTATGGGTCGGCTTCGGAGATGAAGGATGAGGTTGCTGTGCCGGAGAGGGATTCAAGATCGTTTTTGACGAATGGCAGTTTGGGCGTCAGGCATAGTATTGCCACTGGAAACTAGGTGGTTATTTTGTAAAACTGGAGTTAGCAATTGCATATTTACCATGTCTTACCGATCATTGCCTCACGTTGACCGTGACCCATGACGGGATTCCCATTTACTTTGGCTTCTATCGCATATTTCCAAGAATCAGTCTTTTAAGCCTGAATTAAAGGATTAGAAATGCTTGTGCAATGCGTTCTGGCTCTTAATATACACATTGATCAGAGTGGGATAACCGTCTATCTCCCCAGTCCCAGCCGATTTCGACTAGTCATACTCTCTTCTCTAACACATTTAGAACTTGTGAATCTTGCCCTTCTCAATACCCAGCTCCCCCAAAAGACCATTCCCCCTCTTCCCAACAAGCGCCTCCTCCATCGCCGGCGGTCCACAAACAAAGACCTTTTCCGTCCCCTTCGGCACAGCCTCCTCCAGCAGCTCCCTATCAACCCTGCCCTTCCTCATCTCCGATCCCTCCTTCGGCCTACTGACCGTATACTTGACACTGAACCTCTCCGGAAACTCTTTCGCAAAGCCATCGAGCTCCTTCTTCAATAGAACGTCTTCATCGGTGTTTGCGCCAAACACAAGAGTCATGCGAGTTTTGTCTTCGGGGTTTCGGAGGATTCCTTGGGCTAGTTGATAGATTGGTGTTATGCCGCAGCCGCCGGCGATGAGGGTTATGTGGGAGAAGGTGTTGGGCTTCCATTTGTAGCCGGGGAGAGTGGTGAGGATGAAGAGCTTGTCGCCTGGTTTGAGGGAGTGAAGATAGCCGCTTCCTTTGCCGTTGGGGTATTTCTTAACCATGAGTTCCACATAGCCAGGTTCATCTATCCAATTCAGGAACTACTTCAAGTTCGAAGGTGGGTGACCTACCAGAGGCTGAGATGGGAGAGTAAGGTCTCGGCGTAGGAAGCCAGGATCCCTCAGGCCATGTGAACGTCAACAGAGCAGCTATCCTCAGTCAGTAGGAATCCAGATACCCTGTGAAGTAAACTCACAAGTCAATGGCAGTCCGGAAACAGCAGTCTCTTGAGGCAGCTTGAACCGCAACCTCTTGGTATCATGCGTCTCATCCTCCGAGCTATGCAACGGCAGCTTGACCGACGCAAAACCCCCCTTGAAAATCTTTTGCGCCTCACTTGATTCCGCCGAAGCTGTCCCAAACATCATTTTCGAACAGACTGCAACACCGATAGCTCCAACTGTGAGTCCAGCGATGAGCGGCGCTGGGCGAGTTCGAAGGGGTAAGCGAAGTGCCATTCTGTAACCTCGGCTCTCGAATTAATTGAACAAAATAATAGATTGCTTGGCAAGAATTAATTGGCTTGTATTACCGTAAATTAATTGTGTTTGTGTGACGTCTTTTGCCCTTTTATACTCATTTCTTCGTCGACGGTCTTACGGTCTTCTATGCGGACATTCGTACATGTCCGGCGCGCGATGGCGTGAAACGGTCCCGAGCGCTATGAAACGGCGCCGAAGACATGAACTGGGTCCGGGATCTTCAACGGTTTTTTACCGTGGACACGCGTTTCAGGAATTGTCCGTTGCCGATTTACATGGGACCATGATCCTTCATGTCAGTCATCTCGCGGTTCCGACCTCCGATGGTAACTCATTTCCAGTTCTTGCACAAAGTATTATGCTTGTTCAACGTTCTATGTCATTCATAATATTACATATTACATACAAGTCTATCTTCATCAGACCAAATGTAGCTTTTCATCCATCTCCTTCGCTACTTGTATCGACTCTGCTAGAACATCCTTCTCCCCGCTTGTCAATGCGCTCGCCTTCGTGCCGGCCATGCAACTCATGGCTTGCTTGCTTCCTCCCTTGTGCCACTTCTGATCAATCATCCAATGCGTCGGAACTTCGAACTCTGTCTGGTTGACGGCTTTGTTCTTAAGTAAACCGCCGTTGTACCAGAGGAGTTTCTCGTGTTGGTCGACGTGTGCAATGACGAAGCTGCAGACGCGGACTTCTTCTTTGTCATCGCGCTTGTTCCCGCTCTTCTTCTTCTCTTCCTCTGCCTTCTTTGCTGCGTCGAGTTCGGCTTTCGTTGGGCCTAACCACCCAACAATACCTCCGTAATGAGGTGAGAAGGCGTATTTGGACCCTGTGGCTTCGAAACCAATCCACCAACTCTCTTTATCACCATACATGAGCTTGTACGTAACTTCATTCCGCACCCGCGCAGAATTCTGCCATCCAATATGGAGGAGTCCAAGCAGAACATCAAGCCTTGACTTGTCAACGACAACGATACCAGAATCGCCCTCTTCAGAGTATCGTTCCGTCCAAACAAGCGACTTTTCCGTCTCAGGACTGGGATGTTTGATCTGATCATGCCACCAATCCTGACGATCCGCAAACCCATTCTTCCAGAGCAATCGGTCGTGGAAAAGCAGGACACCCGTCTCTTTAAATCGATCTTGACGAAGAAGATGTCGCGGGTCTTGGAAGAATACAGCATCTGCATCGAGAAGAATGACCTTCTCAAAGTGACTCGCCAATGCAGCGAACGGTTTTATCGCCCAGCCTCCATCAGCCAGCTTCAGTGTACTGTCGTCGAAAACAGTGAGAACATCGAGCATTTCGATCTTGACTCCATTGGCAGCTTGTTGTATCTTTTTTCGTCCAGCGGCGGACAAATCATCGTCTCCTGCGTATACAATCTGAATAGGGAGAGTGGTCTTGTGGACGCGCGTCAATGCTGAGATGAGATGGCATGCGAATCGGAGTGTTTTTTCGCCTGTGGGGATAACGATTCCAGCTGGTGCTTTATCGGCCTTCACACTTGTGCTGCTGTACGAAAGACCAAGACGATTGTAGATATCGACGAGAGGCGGCGAAGCACCCTGCTTCGAATTGAGCCAGGGAAACTGCTTTTCCAATATTTTTCCAACAAGTTCCGCTGTCTCGTGACTGTCGTCTCGCCCTTCCAATTCCTCAATCCAAGATCGCAAAAGTTCCGTCCGTTGTCCAAGTTGTCCAAAAATCGCCTTCGGTTCGTCCTTCAACGGATAATCGAGAAAATATCGTGCGCCAAGCCCTATCGATTCAGCACCGCGCGAATTCGAACTCGGTTTCGAAGCGCTCTGGAAATTATTGTTCGGGGTGTAGAACGAAACATCGCGATAGTGATAAAGAACGGCGACGAAGAGCCATATCGACGCAATAGCTGCTGTGATCTGGGCTGACCTTGCGCTCAGACGCAGCGACGGCATTGTAAGCATTGTGAAGAACTGACTAGCAACATGGCAGCAAGAGAAAAGATAAGAAAGAGGAAAACTGCTGGTTTATGTTTCCACGTCACCTTGGAATCAACATTCTCTAGCGCTTATTGATTTCAAGGGATCCGAGACATGGATTCTGCGCTTTCAGCTACATGGACCCATCTGCAGGCCGCTAATCAAGGCACTGATGAATGGATGCGCAAAAATAGGTACCTAGTAGTTAGCTGATGCACGGCAGAGGCTTAAACTTTGGCGCCGCCCACGTTCCGAGCATGCGTAAGTCTTGGCTGCGACGCGTGTGCGTGCGTGCGAGCGTCTAGATAGCGATTAGATTGCAGGGGAATCGTCAATTGAACATGTTCAATATCATGATGTTTCACGGCGACAGGTCGAAAATGGTCGAGGCATTCACTTGTCTTGTCAGTTGACTAGTCGTAACCATGTCGTCAGTTGAAGGATGATCTTCATCTAAGCCATCCCGTATTTGAGGCATCACAATCCTTCAGGTGAACTCCATTCCTGAAGTAACTGAAGCCCAGCGCAAAGTTCATGACTTGACAATCGATGTGACAGGCAACAGAGCCAACTACCTATTCTGTAATTACCTGCGTCATTGGGGCTCTTCCACAATCAAAACGCAGTGCCTGTATGTGATATGATGTGATGTGATGTTTGCAGTGGAGGGCAGGGATGTTTGTCACCTAGTTGCACACGCACTACATTGACGTGAATACCGTCCTTCTAAGGCTCCTAGACTGCCATAATAGGGCTGTATGTTTGATTAAATCCGTTCTTTTCGCTTAGCCAAGATCGTGACGTGCATGACTATACTTTCCCCTGTATAACGCCCAGAGTTGAGCCTCAAATTGACTCTTCAGCCAAGCCTGGGCACAAACAACCCCGCCCCCGCCATCCTCATCCAAAGCTCACTTCGCTTCATCATAACATCTCATCAACAACCTCGCCCATCATACAGACTCACTCTCAGCCCTACCGAACTTACAAGCTATGTCTAAAGATCTCGACAAGTCCTTGCTCGATCGTCTAAACG
>JABFFB010000092.1:0-20523 GCA_013623555.1 Fusarium nisikadoi
ACAACAAGAAGAAAAATGGAACGAAGCATGGGTAATTTATCTGATAATATATGAAAATCGGTTAGGGAATTGAACATGTTGTTTAATTAATAAGATATAAATTTATTAGCAATAGTTATTAACTTCTCTATATTTATTACTTTTTATTCTTATTATATTAATAATAAGATAAGTATGTTAAAGACTAATAAATCTATTTATAAGAAAAATTAAATTTTATAATAGTAATATATTATAAAATAAAAATAAATAAAAGAATAAATACTAGCCTCACTTATGGTATTTAATCTGTTTGCTGTTTATTAAGTGTTATCCTTATCTTCTTATCTGCTATCACCCCGCTGTAACAGTAACCTGTCTAGACCAACGTGATGAAAATACCAACTTCCCAACATTCGCATCCTCAACGCGCCAATCCAACCTCTATAATCCGAGCAACTTCAATCATCAAGGACGCTTTCCCGATCAGACGGAATTCAGTTCAAGGACTGCATCTCGAGATGAGCTCTACAGTCCGCACGCATAATAGCCCCAGCCAGACGCGTCATCTGCATGGCCCTGTCTATTTCGCGTCATCGTGCCATTTGCATCGCACCGCGTCTTCTAGATTAATCAACTACAGACAGCCAACATAGTATCATTGCCATCTAATTCTGAAAACTCGCCAAAGCAAGCAGCAACGGTCCCTCATTATTTTCTTTCGATCATCTCTTATCTATTCGGCGTAACCCTTAAGCCGATAACCGTCACCCGTTGACGCGATGGCGCGGAAGGAGAGTGCGACACCCTTCAGGGAATCGGCCGAGAGGGATAAATGTGTCAGGGACCATCGAGACTCGTCTGTTGAATCATGTATCGTCTTGGCCATTTCAACAATCGTCACTCGACCTCACGCGACAAATTCGGCAGATCCCGAGGTATCCATGGGCAAGGAGAGTCCTGTGGAGCCAGTCGAGCGACCAATCAAATGCGAAGAAGAGGATCGAATTGGCGTCCTCATGTCGTTATCATTGGTTGAGCATTCTGACCAATGCAGAGCAATAACTCCCGAACCATCGGACTCGTGCCATGAACACAAGAAACAGGAGGCCGCGAGTTTACCTATTCTGGTCAACTATGACATTCCTGAGCAAAGTTTTGAGAAGCATACGACAGAGGAAAGGCCAGATGTGCCTACAATAAAAAATACACCAAGCTCTACCCAGGATTATCCAGTAAAAGAAAATCTACAAAAGGAAACAGCTACACCAGTCGAGATAATAGCCATTGAGAACAAGATCGCCAAAGAAAAAGAATTGGAAAGAAAGGTCCAAGACAAAATGGACTACAATTCGAATGTCATCCTCGATTGCGATGTCAGTATTGATGTTGAGCGTCGTGCAATCGAGAGTGCCAAACGCAGAGGAAGGCCATTCTGGATCCCATGGTCGACGGAGCGTCAACGTTACCTGAGTTCCAAGCGCAAGAACCTTCAGAAGAAGAATGCTGAGATGGACGGAGTTAGGAAGCGGCGCTGCAAGAAGCTTGATGCGTTGATGTCCGAGCAACGAAGACTTGAGGAGGAGCTCACTATACATTGATACGTTGCAAGAAATGGTCATGATACAACAGGGTGACGGGCGGGTGTAGAAGGCGAAGAGACATACCGACAGCCTGATATGAGATGGAACGAGTAGTCATTTGCGATAAGCGACGAACTGAGAGGACAAGCATCCCGAGCTTGGTGCTGGAAAGCTAAACAGCCCCGTAAACACAACGCGATGAAAGACACGTGTCGAAGGCGAGCTGCTAGAAGATATCTTGGCCGGGATAGTTTCGTGGAAACATGGACACGCTATCCTTTATCAGGGGAAGGCAGCTCGGGCAGACCGTGACGCACAAACAATACAACACACGCAACTGCAGACCATGTAAGGTCGGACTAACAAGATATTTATATCCTAGATAGTCTATTGTTTATTAGTTAATTATATAAAGCTTTTACCGATAGCTCAGGGTCCTGTCTGTCTCGATCATCGATTCGCTGACGAGATTCAGCCGGGCGGTTTCATTTCTCAAAGAATCCGTTCTCGCGGGCTTTTTGAATGGCGTCGAACCAAATGTGCGCCATTTTCTTATACCCGTCATCGTTGGGATGGGTGCCATCCACCAATTCATCAAGATCAGGGCCATCAGCACTGAACATATTTGCAAGAACTATTCTCTTTCCACCAGCTTCCTTGGATTCAACCAGCTTCCGAAGATCATTATTGACGTCCAGAACCCGATAGTTCAGTTCTAGGTCCGCGTTCGTTAGTAGAGTTGATAGGATGACTGTAGATAGAGGAGCGGTCTCCCATAGATGTTCAAGCAGGTTGTCCATTCGCTCCCGAAACGTTCCAAGCTCGTGGTTCTGGATACAGTCATTGGATCCGGCGTTTATTGTGAAGATGTTGGGCTTGAAAGATGCGACGGATCGTCTAGCTTTGCTATGGACTTGGTCGAGCCGATAGCCACGCCATCCTTCGTTTTGGTTGTTATGCATAGACCCAGCCTTGCGCGAGCCAACCATTCTTACTGTGTAGCCATTGGCACTAAGAAGATCTTGCAGGAGTTTCCTGTATCCATTTCCATCCGAAGATCCAACGCCATATGTGATTGAGCCTCCGAGCGGCATCAGGCGTAATGCAACATTCGGAGGCTTTGCTTTTGTGCTGTAAGAAAGGGTTGAAGCTTGGGCAGCCTTGTTTCTTATTGTGGAGATGATGCGAACTTGAGAAGGGTATTGGCCTGCCATAAATATCGGGCGCAGCCAAGCTATCAATGGTCGTGGACACATGGCTCAGGTGGTGAGGCAAGCAGACGAGGCGGGCTGAGTACTTTTGGTGTTGTGAGGGGGAATACCAAGTGGCAATGCCGATGTCCAATTGAATTCGCTGAAAGAAGACTGTCTTCACTAATCACAACTGGTCTTGGACAGTCTGGCTTTTAGAGGAGTGGGGTTGACAAGCCGCTGATCTGATGTCACTGGCACGCCCTTCCATATGGCTAAGATATGTGAAGACTACAAATTGCAGCCCCCTCCCCAATGCTGGCTGTTTGATATAAAATTGAAAAGTCAAATCATGGATAACTCAAGCCTACACGAAGCCATCATTTCCTCTTTTCTCACGGCCCAACGTGCTCCGACCGTCAGCGAAATCGCCACCCGCTTCCAATGCGATGGAACGACAGCGCGGCAAGGCTTGCAAACTCTAGCCGACTACCACGGCGCAGTGCTGCACCCTAAGACGGACGAAGTCTGGGTTTCTTACCCATTCTCGGCAGCGCCTACAACCTGCATTGTCTCATCAGGGGATCGCAAGTGGTGGGAAACTGCGCTTGGTGCTCTCTGGGGGTGATGCACTTTGCTGGTCGCACAGCGACGCTCACGACAAGACTAAGTGCTATTGGCGACGAAGTCACTATCAGGAATGAGGAAGGAGAATTACTCGACAAGGATTTTGTTATACATTTTCCAATCCCGATGCGTAACGTCTGGGACAATGTAATCTATACATGCTCGGTCCAATTACTCTTCCGTGACGAGACCGAGGTGGACGAATGGCGCCTCACTAGAGGAATTCCCAAAGGGGATGTACGGTCGATTGAACAAATTTGGGGTTTTGCCGCAGAATGGTACGGACGCCATGACGACAAGAACTGGACAAAGTGGTCGTTGCATGAGGCGGTCGAAATCTTCCGCCGTCATAACCTGACTGGCTCTATCTGGGCGATCGGAAGTGATGCAGGTCGTTTTTGAGACATAATGCTAGCGTTTTATGCAAAGCGTCAGACGTCTATTTGTCAACCACTTAGAGGTCGACAGACGGAAACCTAGTCGAGGTCTCGTACGTAGGACTTCTTGGAGCAACATTGATAAAAGTACTATGCACAACGTCATGAAGAGGCACTCCGGTGGAATCCTGCCGTAGAGCACATCATGCATGTTTTTATTTGCGGTGGTGTCGGAAGTATTGCAGCAGCGGTATTCCTCGCCTCCTTCACTCACTTCTCTCAAATCCAAGTCAAACCAAGGTAGAACTTTAGCCCCTTGAGGTTTTTGTTGATGTGCCCAAGGAAGCGGATTGCTTGATCCAAAGCAGAAGACATCGCCAGCCTCCAGCGTCATACCCACCAGAACAACTTTTACTACTGCTCTGTCGAAAGTGGCTGCTTCGGCCACTGTGAGAGGTAAGTAAGAGAGGGACTGTCAGGAGAACAAAATATCGCCATACCTAATATGGGGTTACAATTTAAGCTGCAAAGACAAAAATAAAGCGAATCACGTAGCAATTTGTAGAGGTTCTCGGATGGGCTGTTAGTGGGTTGAAAGATGGTAAGCATAATTTATCGTAGGATAGTGATATTAGACGATGATAACTTAGATATCACATTACCTGGAATATTGCGAGAATTCAAAGATGGCTCATACGCTCGCTATTGTTTCGGCATGGGTAGGACCAACAACCTCCTCAGTGACTAACTCTAAGCTCTTGTCTAACAAGTCCCGACTAGATTATCGTTTTGGTAGCTTCTTATATAACAATCTTCAGCTACAGGTCGATTACCGCTCTTACATCGAATCAGCACAATTCAACCAAGACAGAGTTTCTAATCTAGGCATACGTGGCCTGCTCTGAGAACTCTCCCCCAAAATCTTCCCCTCAGCCACGCCCCATGCCCCTGGTATCGATGTCATGCAAGACGCTATGCAGTCGCAAGACTGGCTGGAAAACGCACAAAGATGCCCGCTTGAAGTTGATAGAGAATGCTCAGCATTGCGGCGCAAAGTGGTAGTTGATCGCCATTGCCAGCGCGACCAAGTCTCTGTTTTTAGGATACGCATCAACGCTGATCATGTTGGGATACGTCGATCGAGACATCCTCGGCCAGAGCAACTCGATAAGCGCGCGGTTGGCATGCTTGGCATTCGAGATGATGGGGTTAAAGCGCTGGGTCAGGAACCATGAGAGCAGAAACATTTCCGACTCTGGGGATTTCCGATACCTCTTCATCTTCTTCATCTGATCGGCCACCATCTTCTTCTGGTTCCTTGTATTGGCGTAGTCGTCGTGTAGAGGGAACTGGGATCGGTTAAAGAACCCCTGGTCTGCGAATGCAGAAGTGTCGATGGTGAATCTCTTGTCATAGTCTGGAGTTCCAGCAGAAGTTGTCTCATAGGAGTAGTCATCTATGACAATGATGACGGCTGGACTGTCTGCGATAAAATCAGAGACTCGGAGTTTCGTGAGGTCACTTTCGTTGCCCCGGTTTATGACGCGGTAATTGATCCTCTCCAGTTTCATCATGATGTCGTCCCATTCTTCCTGGCTTATCTTTGCCTTGCTTTTGCCTCTGAAGGTGTCCGAGTTTAAGCCATGGTCAACATTTAGAACGACAAGCTCCTTATTCGACGCAGTAAAATTATTCAAACCATCAACAATGTCGTCGAGGTACTCGCCATTACCCCCATGCCAGTTGCCAATGTCGAACCCAAAGTGGCCAGCTGCCCACTTGCCACCAGTCTTGGATGGTCGAAAGTCGATCCAGCGAGCACCGTATTTCAGCTGCTGCGAGATGCTGAGCTCCTGGTTTTTAGTGTTCCAGGGTGCGCCGAAATGCGAGCCCCGATGGAAACGAGACATGCCTGAGTTGTGTGTTCCGGGGACAGCCAGCTCCCGGAGCTTGAGACATTTGATCCTGGGATAGATGGAGTGCATCCAGTCTTCAGGTGGGTTGCTTGAAACAAGCCATGGCAAGATTGAAGGTTTGCGGGGGTTTTTCTCAGAGCTGGCGATGATAAAGGGGACATTGTTTTCCTTATGCCAATCCAAGTTGTGAAACGAGCCGCGCTCATTGTTGAGCGTTCTGATCTTTGTGAACTGTATGCGAGCACCAGGCCACGCAGCATTTCCAAACTCTCCAAACCTGCCCGAGTATTTGAATTCGAACCTGGGTCGACCGGGCAGGTCTTTGAACGTGTAGCTAGCTTCCCCAGCATCGTCTTTGTGGCCTTTGCCCTTGATGTAGATTCTGTTAGACGTGCCTGGTCCCTGATTAGTTTAACGATGTTTAAGATAAAAGCAACCTTTCTAACCTGGTTTGATTGTCTTAGGAAAATCGAATTGCTTCATCTGATAGCTATGTTTTGCGGTCAAAGTCAGTTTCCAAGGTGTTGCGTTGATAAGAAGGAAATAAGATCCCAGTGCTAAACAACGGCGCTCAAGTTGCTCCAAGACATGATCACCCGGTGTTTGAACATCTACGCGCTCACTGCCAGAGCTAAACTCGAGGGCATGGTTAGCTAGCTCGGGGGCCGGTGCAGCAATGGCGAATCCAGTCATAGCCGAGAGACACAGTAAGAAGTGACACAGCATGCTGAAGGAAGTGTAACGCGGCAACGTAAAGACAAAGGATGCCATAATGGTGAGTCAGAGTAAAAGTAAGGGCGGTAGCTCTAAGATGAATAAGAAATCAAGTAGGAGGGTTCCATGGCCCTCTTTGAGGGGACTCAATGTCATTTTATAAGTATGTTCTCGTCCCATGATTAACTTCATCCGCAACCACATTTGGGGGATGAGGCTTCTTACACCGCAGGCCATGAAGTCAAATATCACGGCCAGCATAGTGATAAGCACATAATAGTCCTTTTCTGAACAGAAGATTCTCCAAAAGCTTACACAATGCACCCAGTGTCGATTTATCGCGCGGGTACAAGACGCTGCCGCACGATGTAAGTGCTTGACCATATTGGCAAATCAAAAACCAGGACGTTGCAAGCATCGAAATTTGGAGTAAACGCGTGAGGGCACGCATCTTGATTGGGCACGTGGACTGTAACATAGTTTGGCGAGACTGCGATAAGGTTGAGGGGTTGAACGACGGCGCAACCGCCACATAACGACACAAGATTCGAATTGACTTGTATGATTAGTTCACTCGGTGCCCTCAGTGATATGCATGACGCGTTTAAAGTCAATCTTCCGGAGCTCGGCGGCAAACCGAGATTGTGTTTCCAGTCAGACAGCCCTAACCCTTGAATGACCTCGGGGGGGAATACACGACCCTGACGAGTTTGGCTTGCCCCAAAATTCTCTGCAATCTACCAACAAAGAGGATTCGTTTCGCTATTCTCTCCAGAATGAATCAAAATTGCTCATTTGGCCCCTGTATGCTTGTTAATGTCGCAAAATGATGAGTTCTATCCGTGGCTGTAGATGCCGCGTGAGGCCTTTTGGCTTTGGCTCCTGATTCTAATCACCAATGAGATGGCGTGGCTCGCTTCGATGATGATTCTTCATAGTTAATGGTGAACTCTCACCGAATTCGTTCAGCCCATCCACTCTCCCTTGCAAATGCTGTTGAACCCACGCAGCAATATTAAATTTTCGCAGCTCATCATCCACAAGCACTTGCCAAAGTGATCATCTTTCCTCCTCACTCGGGCAAAAAGCAATGAATACGCGACATTCGCATAGAATCAGATTAGATCTCATCCTTGATCATCCTCATGTGCCAATCCTAGACACGACTTTACTGTAGACATTGTCCTTCGGTTCGGGTTCAATGACTGCTTGAACTCTCTTTAAAAAGCCACAAATTGCTTGACTGCCATAATTTACTGATGTAGAGGTAATCACCAGAGGTCCCTACAGAAGCATGCAGTCAACAGGACTCCCATGTTTCAAGAAGCTGATATCGTTGTGTAGACCGATTGCTCTCGATGCAGTGCAGATAGAGACATATGTGGCTCTCACGAGATCTTGGGATGCTGTTCAACTGTCTTCTGGCTACCAAAGTATCGATCGCATGTATCACATTCAAAGTCAGGAGCCTCGTGGCCAGTGGGGTTGACATGCTGCCTTTGATTTGCGTAGTTCTCTGACTTCCATTCGTTATCCAAGTCTCTATATAATGAGTACTCCCCAGGCGATAGCACCGAGTATACCCACATGAGTCAAATGCTCGGCACCGCTCCCCGTCTCTTGGGGAGTATCGGACGCAATCACAGCCGATGCCGATGCAAAGGCAGCAGAATTGGAAGTATCTTGCACCGCATCACAAACCTGTTGGTGCACGTCCCAAACGCCTGGTGCACATACCGTCAGATAACGCCTCGAAGATCTACCGTTTACTCACTTTTGAATATCTTAATAGTGCACTCGTTTTTCAGACAATGCCCGAAATGGTCTGCAAACAGGTCGCCGTGCGGGCACATACATTCTACGTCAGTGCTGGCGCAGCCAACTTCCTTTCCGGCTGTCGATAGACAATCTATTACGCAGTCTGGCAGCGAAGAAATCTCAGAAGGAAGAGCAGAATTGTCGGTGGAGGCAGTTGGTCTGGTGGTTTCTGTGGTAGTAGAAGAAGCCGCTAAGAGCAGAAAGGTCGCAAGAACAAGGAGAATACGGAATGCCATTGTGAGCCTAATACATAGTGAGAGAGCATGGCTATGTGAAACAGTGAGTGTATGATTGAAGAAGCGAAAGATGGGAATGAGCAATTGAAAAAAGCAGAGTTTGATCGGTGATAAAATCTAGATTGGTCTTACTTTGAGTTACTTATGAGGCTCGGCTTTCGGCACACTAAACATGGCGCTGTGCACTAGGCCGAATCTGCAGTCCAGCCAAGTTGCTAACCAAGTGCGAAGGTTTAGAAGGTATAAACTAGCAGTAGTAAAATTACCAAGCTACGGGAGAGCATTATCCTCGATGGTATCAGAGACAGCAGTTGCATTTAAAAAGGTAGATGTTCCTAAGATTAAAGTAATCCCGAGTTACCCTCTTCGCCCTATACACATCCCAGTTAGAAATCCGTGACAAAGCTCACAAGAGATCGAGGAGGAATTGTAGTCTCAAAGGAGCCCTTTCCATCAGCTTTCAAGTGGCCCAAAGCTGTTAGATCATTGGAATTGTCCGTCAGAAATGGCTTCAAGCTATGAGTCCTTCGACCTGTGCCAGAGAGGCAAAGTCGCACGTGGCGAGCAACTGTGTCATTGTTGAGGACCTGCGTCGCGACAGTACCGTCGGTGTTAAGAAAGGCACTGACAGTGATCAGAGGAACAGAGCTAATTCCTTCGATGCGACGAGCACCAGGGCGAGCAAACCGACTAAAGGATGCAAAAGCCCAGAACCGCTTGGACGGAATGATCTTATCGCCGATCATGTTGATGAGAGCGCTGTTGGTGGTCGAGTTCTCAGCACCGATCCAGTAGAGAAATCCGCTGACGTTGGCATCCACAAGAGCTGTCTGGATACGTCCAGCCCATGTCATGCCTTCGCCCTGGCCGCTGTTGTTGTAGAATGTGTAGGGGGTGAACTGACCCGTGAGGTCAGCCCACTCTGTGAGCCACGTCTTCTTTGATGTTGAAAGTGGATGGTTCGGCGGCGACACGTATCCGTGACCGCTGATGACACCAAGGTAGTTGATGGCGGGATCGGGACCAGCAGTCAGACCAGCCATCATGTCCTCCTGCAGATCCCAACCCTCACCATCACAGCAAGCGATTGTGAGATCTTGAATACCTCTCTTTCGAATTGTCTTGCCCAGCACGCTTATAAAGTCGGCGGCCTGCGTGCCGTTGGAAAGCATGCCAGCGTAGGGAGCGGCGAACTGCGGTTCGTTGAGGAACCCCAGGTTGGTGACCTTGACACCTGACTTGCGGTAGAAGTCAACCCACTGCAACAGATAGTCTGCGTAGGCCTGTTTCCAGTCGCCAGAAGCACAGGTAGCGCCTGTGACGCCGCACAAGTAGCCGCCGTTATTCTCGTCGTGGTTCGTCTTCATGTAGCCAGGTGCGGACCAAGCATCACCATATAGGAACTTCAATCCTCTCTTGAATGCTTCTCGAGCGACAGTGAGTTGACCGCTGTCGTAGCCGTCCCAGGCGTAATGTGGCTTCGCTTCGGGGGAGCCTGGTGACAAGGGCTCGATTGAGTTCATAAAGTTCTTCTCGGAGCTGTTGCTTGAGCCAATGCCATTACGCAGGATGGAGAAGCCTGCACCGATATCCTTGCTGAACAGCAGATCCAGTACATGCTGAGTGCCTTCTTTAGACAGACCGTCCTTTCCGAGAATGTCTTCGGCCCGTTGGAAGGCTTGCGAAGCGCCGAAGCCATCAAGTTCTTGATATTTAATGTTACCATTCACCAAGATTAATACTTCAGAGCCTGAGTATAAGTCCGTGGGAACAGCCGCTACGAACGCTGTACTTATGCAGCCCAAGAGATTCAAAGTGGCCAGAGAGCAGGTGAGAGGACCCATAGCTGGTCAGTATAAGCTGAGGTGTTGGGGAGGAAAGATACAGAAGAACCAGCTTAGTCTGGCTTATACGGAGGGTTTGACACGAATTGGGATGGTATCCTGCCAATAGGGAAGAACTTTGATTCCTCTGTACTATTTATATGCAATCAGAATGCTGATGTTCTCGACTTTTGGGCAGATGCATTGCCTGAAAACCCCCTGGTCATTACAATGATCCACGGCGCCTGGCACCGCCATGTTAACCGGGCCATGTTGTGGAGCGTGGCCCTGCCTATCAATTGTTTGGTGAATCCGATAGTCAGTGGTATGGACGCTTGAGCAATTATAGAATTAGCCACGTAAGTCCTGCCTCACCGATTAATCGAGTGATTACGAGCTACAGCCGAGTTTCGGATGCAAGATGAACTCGTGATAAGTTTAACCAGAGTTCTGGTTAAATTCAAGCTCGTCTCTCGTCTATCTGATACCCCGCACTTTCTTCAACTTCCCCATGACCAGAATCAAAGTCAATCTTCCCTAATTACAAGTTTGGGGGGATGTTTTGGCCTTCAACGTGTGCTTCCCCAGTGCCGAGTTTGCCGGATCTTGGGCGGGATCCACCCCCGCAAATTTCTCCACTTTCCCCCGGACTTGACGCCGACAACTGGTAATTCTTCTGTTAGACAAGGGCTCAATAGGTCACTACCTCTTCATTGGTTGTTAATGCCTATCATGTTGTTATTCTCATATTAATATGGTCAATAGGCTAAATTAAAATACAAGTCCCCCTTCAACAACCTTGCTGTTCAAATCCCTGCATGCTCATAGTCTAACGTGCCGTCTTTACCGAACACCTCGTAGTCCACTTCCCCATATCTACATCAATCGTAAAGTTGTTTTTACTTCCGGCTTAGAGTGGAGCCGGCGGATTGAGTAGGGCTGTATATGAACGAGACGAAGATCCTGCCTCATTTATCTGGGACGTTGCTGGGAGCCTTCAGCATCTGTATGAATCAGAAAGCCTCTAGAAGTGTATTTCTCAGCTTAACGCACCTACTACAAGTCACTTCACGCGCCAACCCAAGCCGATCCAGTACAGTTATGGCAGAAAAGCGTGCCCAGTCCGTTGAGATGGCACCACCGGACGGCCATCATGGCTGGACAGGCGACACCTCTGCTGAGGCTCGCGCTGCCACAGCCGCAGAACACTCCCTGAGCATCCGCCAGGCTATCAAGAAATATCCCAAGGCCTGCTTCTGGTCCTGTGTCGTGTCTCTTGTAATCGTCATGGATGGTTACGACACAGCCTTACTTGGATCACTCTTCGCCTTCCCCGACTTCCAAAAGCGATTTGGCATCCCCAACCCTTCTAAGCCAGGAACCTACCAGCTTGAGCCCAAGTGGCAAACAGCCCTTGGCCTGGCCAGTTCCCTGGGAGGTATTATTGGTATCTTTTTCAACACATGGATGACAGAGAGGATTGGACACAAGAAGACCCTCTTGATATCTCTGTTCTGGTTGACTGGAACTATATTCATCTCCTTTTTTGCCCCTTCAGTTGAGGTTCTCTTCGTTGGTCAACTGCTCTGCGGCCTGGGATGGGGTGTCTTCACCACAATGGGACCTGCTTATGCTTCTGAGGTCGCTCCTGTTGTTCTTCGCGCCTATCTTGAAACGTACGTTGTGCTGTGCTGGGGCATAGGTCAACTCCTATCATACGCTGTTCTGGACTCTCTTGTCGGCAACAAGAGTATCTGGGCGTGGAGGATTCCTTTTGCCGTGCAGTGGGTATGGCCTGTTATCATCGCACCTCTGATGTTCTTCTGCCCCGAGTCGCCCTGGTGGCTGGTCCGCAGTGGAAGGTTGGAAGAAGCAAAGATGTCCTTGAAGAGGCTTACGTCTAACATGTCGGACGAAGAACTTCAGAACCAGCTATCTCTCATGGTGGAGACCACAGAGCTTGAGCGCAGCATCACCGAGGGAGCGTCGTATCTCGACTGCATCAGGGGATCCAACCTCTGGCGCACCGAGATCGCATGTGTTGCCTGGGCCAGTCAAGTCCTCGTTGGCTTCGGCGTTTCCTCTTACGCCACATACTTTTTCGAACAGGCCGGTATGTCAACCAAGAACGCTTATAAGTTGACTGTTGGACAAGGTGGTCTTCACTTTGTGACCGTCCTCCTGTCCGTCTTCATCATCGCGAGACATGGAAGGCGATCGATTTATATTTGGGGCTGCCTTATAATGTCGGCCGCTATGTTTGTCATCGGCTTTGTGGCCATCCCGAGGCAAAGCAGTGCCACAGGAGGTGTCTCGGCAGCGTTTTACTATGTGTGGTATGCTACCTACGAGATGACGATTGGTCCAATTGTCTATATCATTGTCGCCGAGGTTTCATCTACTCGTCTGCGCTCCAAGACAATTGGCCTTGCTCGGAATGCCTATAATGTCATCAATATTGCCGCCACATGCGTTGTGCCTCATATTCTGAACCCTACAGCTGCGAACTGGAAGGGAAAGTCTGCTTTCCTAGCTGCCGGCTTCTGCATCCTCTGCGCAGTTTGGGCTTGGTTCCGTCTTCCTGAACTGAAGGGTCGCACTTACGAGGAGCTGGATATTCTCTTCACGAAGAATCTAGGTGCACGACATTTTAAGGGCTATGAATTTGAGAATAATATTGATATTGACGAGAAGTTGGGCGTCGAGCACAAAGAATGAGGGTCATCTTCATAGGTTGGACAGTTAATGCTTGGGGATAATTTCTTAGCTGCTATAGGTTATTTGAGTCCTTATTAAGATAGGATATAAGAATTGAGAATACAATGCACTATGAAACAGTCAATTGCATTCTTTTAGCATTGCCTTAGATCATCATTGCAGCCATGGCTCCTCTATTCCGTTGTCTGTACCCTGTACATTAGGCCAATTCTCGTAGGACCGGAAATAAGTTCGAGATTTCGTGTTCATCCAGCAGACAAGGGAGCAGTGACTGTTCAAGCTGGGCCATGCTCAATGCAGGATGCATATTAGGCTCAATATACACCATCTAACGCCTGTAAGTAAAAGTACTCCTTTGAAAGTTCGAATCTCATCGCTCGCCATCTTTGGGGGCTGGAACATGTTGATGGAGAGAATGCCGACCAGCAGCAACAGGCCAACCCTGGCTAAAGCCGCGATCTGCATGAAGCGAGTGTGGGGGTTGGGGTAATGTAACCTCAACTCCCCTCTTCCCTCTTTTCTCGCTCGTGTGTTCACATCGTGTAAGGCATGGCTTTCACCCAGCCCTTTTAACCGGGCCTAGTGTAGAAATCGGCTACTAAATGCCGAACAAGATTACGTAGAGAGGGCAAGAAAACTCAAGACCTCCATCCTAAGTAATAAAAAGATTTAGGTAAGCTTGGTACAAGTTTAAGATACCTTTTACTGAGTTTATTTTAATACCCTATATCAAGGATTGATATTTTCTTGCTCCTTGACCACGTGGAGAGAAAGAAGTCTGACGTTTATCCTGGGCTTTTACCCGCCCTAGCGCAAGAAATCGGCTACCAGATGCCGAGCGAGGCCCGCTCAATCTGTTAACCCAGCTAATGAGATGAGCCTGTCGTCATTGGACCCTGATCATTCTGCATGAATTGAGATATTCTCGTCGGACAGTTCAAGTGCCAAAGACTGTGCTCCGAACTCGCCCTTGACGATGTGACCATTAATGTTCTTAAAGACTCTGGGTTCTCTGTGTCCTTCATCTATCAAGTTTTCAATTAAGAGGTAGTAGTCTCCATCTAGTTTCAAACGTTTCAACGTCCGCAAAATGCTTCCTCCAGAAAGCGGAATCGAGGCATGGCTTCGC
Source organism: Fusarium nisikadoi (assembly GCA_013623555.1). NCBI lineage: Eukaryota > Fungi > Ascomycota > Sordariomycetes > Hypocreales > Nectriaceae > Fusarium > Fusarium nisikadoi. The sequence goes on from JABFFB010000092.1 coordinate 14,111, forward strand.
TATGCCCCTCTATCCGAGACCTTGCGCAGGCTTCATAAACCAGTTTCCAACATCATTGCTCTGAGCACCAACCCAAAGTGTCCAGTTTCTGTGGCTGGAGAGGAGCTCCGATGTGGTCTCGAGCGTATACTTGGACAAAACGTCAAGGTCGACTCTGAACTTCACGCCGACGCCAAAAATTCAATTGTAGTCGGCACCTTGTCAGCTCTGAAGACCAATGGAGGTCAAGAAGTCGTTCAGTCGGTACCTCCACTTGATGAAGATGCATTTTGGCTTGATATAAATGTTGATGGAAACAACAACATCCACATCGTCGGCCAAAATGAGCGAGGAGCCCTTTACGGAGCATTCGAATACCTCTCTCTCCTTGCACAGGGTAGGCTGGCCAATGCCAACGTCCAACAGGCATATCATCCTGGAGCTACTATCAGATACGTCAACGAATGGGACAACCTCGACGGAAGCATAGAAAGAGGTTACGGCGGAAAATCAATCTTCTTCCGCGGTGGAGAGGTCTTGACGGACCTATCTCGTGTCCGTCAATATGCTCGCTTATTGGCCTCGATCCGCATCAATGGCTGCATTGTGAACAATGTCAATTCGAGCCATAACCTTCTCAACGACATAAACCTTGATGGACTCGGTCGAATAGCCGATATCATGCGCCCCTATGGAATACGAATTGGCGTCTCATTGTTCTTCGACACTCCCCGAGGCCTCGCCGGTCTGCCAACATCAGATCCTCTAGATCCCCATGTCATCAAGTTCTGGGAAGATATCACAGCCAAGCTCTACAAGCGTGTTCCGGATATGTTGGGATACACCATCAAGGCCAATTCAGAAGGTCAACCAGGGCCCTTGACGTATGGTCGCACACTTGCACAGGGAGCCAACATGTTCGCTCGTGCACTGAAGCCTCATGGTGACGGTGTCGTCATGTATCGCGCTTTTGTCTACAACCACCACCTGGACGAATCCGATCTCAAGAACGACCGAGCTAATGCTGCGGTGGAGTATTTCGCTCACCTTGACGGCGAGTTCGACGATAACGTCATCATCCAGATCAAATTTGGCCCAATAGACTTTCAGATTCGTGAGCCTCCCTCTACTCTGTTTGCCCATCTCCGGAAGACGCCTATCATCTGTGAATTCATGGTGTGTCAGGAGTATCTGGGCCAGCAATCGCATTACGTGTACATGGCCCCGGAATGGGAGACCATTCTCGGCTTCGACATGCGTATCGACGACAAGCCTTCTCTTGTGAGAGACATCGCCTCTGGCAAGGTTCATGGCCTCAACAAGGGCGGTTATGCTGCAGTCACCAACATCGGCGATGACCTTACATGGTTGGGACACCATCTATCCATGTCAAATCTCTATGCCTACGGTCGATTGTGCTGGGATGCAGCTACTCCAGCGCAGGATATCCTGCTCGATTGGATTCGTTTGACATTCACTGCAGAGAACCAAAAGGTGATAGATACCGTCTGTGAGATCGGAATGGAGTCCTGGCCTACATATGAAGCTTACAGTGGTAATCTCGGGATCCAAACCCTGTGCGACATCCTCTACACCCATTACGGCCCTAGCCCAGGTTCACAAGATGGAAATGGCTGGGGCCAGTGGACTCGCGCTGATAGCCAGGGCATCGGCATGGACCGCACAGTTGCCACTGGCACGGGCTATGCGGGTCAATATCCACCTCAAGTCGCTGCTCAGTTTGAGAGGATCGAGACAACACCAGATGATCTTCTTTTATGGTTTCATCACGTTCCTTACACGCACAAGCTAAAGTCTGGCAAAACTGTAATCCAACACATATACGATGCCCACTACGAAGGATCAGCAAATGCTCAGACGTTTGTGACAAGGTGGGCATCCCTAAAGGGCCTTATCGACGATGCTCGCTTTGAGCACGTCGCTTTCAAGCTTGCATATCAAGCAGGCCATTCACTCGTTTGGCGTGACTCGGTGAACAACTTCTATCTGGCCAAGTGTGGCATCCCAGATGACAAGAACCGCGTCGGGAACTATCCTTGGCGTATAGAGGCAGAAAGCATGCAGTTGAGTGGTTATACCATTGTTGACGTGACGCCTCCTGAAGCAGCGTCTCGTGGCCGTGCCATCGTAGCATCATGCTTGAAAAAGGCCGCTGCAACTACCGAACTAACGTTCCCCTCGAGAAGGTATGACATCGCTGTCAACTATTTTGATCATACCGGTGGGCATGCACGATACGAGCTTATTCTAGATGGAAAGAATGTCGGAGAGTGGACCAGTGACCTCGATACGCGACTCGGCCATGACTTCTCTGAGTATCTAGACGGACACTCGGCCACTAGAGTTTACTTCCGTGGTGTCGATATCAGGGAGGGCGCGGAGCTGACTGTGATTGGTTACCCAGATGGAAAGGACATGGCGTCACTGGATTACGTCTCGGTTTTGCCGGAAGGCGTGGTGGATTAAATAACTAGTGAGCTTAGTAAGTTCTATTTGGGAATGGTCAAATAGATTTAGCTTAGAAAAACATTCTGTCTTGTCTTTCAAGACCAGACACGTTTGATTACCGGTACCCGGGTACATGTACCGTTTAATTATGGCGCCATGAAAATGGAGACGTACCTACTAGTACTTCGTATGCGCTGAGCTCCGATGGGCGATTTCTCCACTTGTGGGGACGCTTTTGTGTTTAACCGGTATTAAGGTTCAGCACTTGAGGGATTTGCTGCATTTAGCTCAAGTGATTAGTGACCCCTTTGGCACGGCCCTGACCCCCTTTCCTCGCAATCAAAACCTCGTTAACAAGTGGCGTAACCCTCCAGTTAAGCGAGGATTGTATGTACAACTCCTTGAGACAGAGCAGCGCCAGTCAGTCAGTCACTCACTCCCTCCCTCGAGATGAAATCTCCCTCCAAGTGGGTGACAGTGTGGGCACCAACGCCTCAGCCTACTGAGCAGGCAGATATGCCATCCCATCCATTTGTGAGGCCAGCCAAGTTCTGTGGTTCCTAACAAAGGGGTTTTCTGACCATTCATTGTTGCTTGACTAGACGCAGCTTGGGGTCGCTTTTCTTAATACCACCATCCGACAAACGTTGAGAGTGACAGCCGGCGGTGACTATATCCGGATTCGCCTGTCTAACCTGTTTGGATTGGAGACACTGCACATCTCAAGAGCTGTGATTGCTGTTCCGAGACCACACGACCCGCTCGCTCCTGGTGGTGGTGGTTCTCCCTCAATCTTGAAGGAAACAGCCCAGCAGGTTCTATTTGATGGCCAGCCACAGATCTCAGTGCCTGGAGGCTGCCACGTGGTATCAGCCAGCCACAATTTCCCAATCAAAGCGGGGCAGGTCCTATCAATTACCATCTTTCTCCACAAAGGCCATCCTTCTCAACAGGTCACTTCCCACCCGGGCAGTCGCACAGACTCCTGGCTTTGTCATGGCGACCAGTCGATGGCATCTGAACTCTCTGGGCCTGAGTTACAGCCGTCGACACATTGGTATTTCCTCTCTGGAGTCGAATCATGTCTAGATGCTGCTCATCACGGAACCCTGGTTCTCCTGGGCGACAGCATAACCGACGGGCGCTGTAGCACAGATAACGCAAACGACCGCTGGCCAGACCTTCTATTTGACCGTATGCAGCAGCATCCATTCGCGCAGAATATCTCCATCATCAACCAGGCCGTCGGTGGTGGAAGGGTTCTACAAGATGGCAAAGGGCCAAGCCTTTTGAGCCGTCTAGATCGTGACGCTATCGCTCAGCCCGGTCGACGCTACATCTTGGTCTTTCATGGGGTGAATGACATTGGGACTGCAGATTCTGACCCCGTCGCTTTACAAGAGGTGACAAGAGCTCTCAAGAAGGCCTATCGCCAGATTGTTTCTCGCTGCCATGCGCACGGTTTGCGCGTCTTGGGTGCTACTATTGGGCCGATGGCTGGTAACGAGCCTTACGGGACCTGCAAATTACGTGACAGGGCTCGCCAGGACGTAAACTATTGGATTCGCATGTCTGGCGTATTTGACGCCGTGGTAGACTTTGACCATGTCCTGCGATCCACTAAAGATGCTAGTCGATTGAAGGAAGAGTATGACTCAGGAGACCACTTGCACCCAAACATTGCAGCGTTTGAAGCAATGGCAGCTGCTTTTCCATTGGATATTTTTGAGCAATTTGGCCCAGTTGATGCCCCTGACTGTCATCTTGTACCACGGAGAGCTTGAGGAAAGTCGAATGATAGCTTTAGAGTCTGTAGGAGCTTTTCCTCATATCAAAAGATCTTATCTTCTGGCCTATCATGAATCTCAGGCAAGTTCCTTGGCCACTCCCTACTTCTCGTGTTGATGGCAGGAATGTAGAATAATATCCAGCACCGCTAAAATCTTAGTCTTCGTGTTTAGTCTACTAGAATATTTGGGTATGGCGCTGGAGGCATTGACGTCATTTTCGCTTCTGACCGCAACGAGTAATGCAGAGAAATAAATATTTACCGATTCCAATTGCAGCATTACTTCTACTGTCATACTAATTGACTGGTGAAAGCCTTGGATCAACACAAGAAGCTGGCACAGTCTCAATATGGCTAAACAGGAGATATCGGCATCTGAAAATTACACATATTGCCGGACTACCGTCTACATTCCTGAGACTCGTAACACCTTATAGATCCAACCAAGGCGCTATCCTAATTTGATTAGAGGCGAAAATTAGCGTGATGGCATCAGATCATTATTTCCGGCTATGGATGCATATTAGAGCTGCAGAATAGGTAGAGAAGTATCTACAGGGCGTTTCAAATCTCAAGACTTTGTACAGTAAATGGCGTTTGTGATACGGAAACTCAAGGAATTCAAATATATTGCAGAAAAAAAGCCGTAATATCATATCATAAGTTATGTTCCTGGCATAAGTGCCATAATGGGCCAGCTCGTACCAGCGGGTTCAGATTGCAATTGAATCTAACCCTTCCAGGTATATCAGATGTCAATCAGAAGACTAGCGCTTCTAGTGGTTTAGAGAAAAAACCTTTTAACTCTTTTGCATTCCTAAATAGGTAGACTAGACTCACAATGGCCATTCAGAAAACGTGGCCAACTATGCAGTTGTCTCCAGAAGTACTCTGAACTATTCCTTTTTCGGAGATCGTCAATTAGTCGTTATCAGTTGATTGATTTGAAGCCCTTAACGTGCTGCCATTCGGTGACATAGATCTCGGGATCTCGCTAAAAAAATAACGCATTAGCTTTTTTGACCACTAAGAAAAGATCCACGGCCCCGTGCTAAGCAGTGACAGACAGTGAGACACGGATCAACGGCAGCTTGCTGGTATTCAGGCGACCGTTATAGGAAACCCCACAGGAATGGTTCCTTTGGCGTTGTCATGGCCGTTTGCGTGGCTGCTATTCTTCAACGGTCTGTTATTGAAGCCACTCTAACGTATGCACTTAGTTGAATTGGTGTAAGAGAAAGTCAATTGCTTTGAGAAAGGAATTTCTTTAGACTATTGACATTAGTACCAGCCCCTATCGACATTAGCTTTAGTCTTACTGTAAATGCCCCCCTTACCTTAGGATGGCAAACTGCTGAGGGCCGATGAGTAAAAATTACAATCTGAAAGCAATAGCCTCATAATCCCACAAACGAGACATCCGGATCTGAATTAGGCATCTCACGCCAATATTGCTTAGTATGTGATGTGAAGCTTATCTGCCAAGCTGGTATTGGGACAGCCACAACACAGAGGGGTGATTTTAAAGTCGCAATTGCAAACGGCTTTAGAAAAATTCATATATATATCTATTCAAATTCGCAGCTCATAATGCTTTCTCTGTAGATCACCCTCGTTCTTTGTTTAACCCTACCACCTCAGTTTATGTTTACACTCGTTTTTACAACCCTGGAACTAAAGAAATAATGCGTTTAACACCTATCCTCCTCCTGGGTCTTGGCCTGGGAGTCATAGGTGATTCTTCAACTACATCTAGTTCCTCATCTTTGTCGGTTTCTTCCAGCTCCTCATCAGCATCTGCTACCTCCAGCTCTGTGAGCTCCTCATCTGCCTCTCCTAGCTCCACATCTGCATCGGCTAGCTCCAGCTCTGTGAGCTCCTCATCTGCATCTGCTAGCTCCACATCTGCATCGGCTAGCTCCAGCTCTGTGAGCTCCTCATCTGCATCTGCTAGCTCCAGCTCCGTCAGCTCCTCATCTGAATCTGCTAGCTCCAGCGCTGTCAGCTCCTCATCTGCATCTGTCAGCTCATCTGCATCTGTCAGCTCATCTGCATCTGCTAGCTCCAGCTCCGTCAGCTCCTCATCTGCCTCTCCTAGCTCCTCATCTGCATCGGCTAGCTCCAGCTCTGTGAGCTCCTCATCTGCATCGGCTACCTCCAGCGCTGTCAGCTCCTC